>JACEFO010002686.1:0-35404 GCA_015342445.1 Digitaria exilis
CCTAGCCGTGTTTAGTTATAAAATTACTTTTTACTTTCTATTCATCCCTCTCCTAGAACACACATTCCTAAAAATTATTTTTTCCTTTTCTATTCATCCCTCTCACATAACACGCATCTTAGAAAAAAAAATACCTTTTCTAACCTCAACTAAACACGTCCGAATCGGATTAGAATTCCCAACTATTACTATCATCCTAACTTTATTATTCATCCCAACTTTTCAGTATTCACTCAACTTTTATATTCCTCCCTCACAAAACACGTCCCAACAAATGCTACAATGTTTTTATGATGCTATAGTATTTTTCGTATAATCTAAACACACCCTCTGTTTGTGTGTTGACGTTGGAGAACGGTCTCCTGTGGAATCTTATCCGGATAAAAGACGAGCTGAGATCGCATCTTCAGTTCAGCCTCGGTGGCATGTGCATTGACGTCTATGCCTTGTTGCGGTTGCTACTTGCAGGGCAGCGTGTGACAGGTGCACGAGGGAGCCCGTGGACGTGACTAGCTGCAATTAGGGCAGTGTCTGGATCGGGGTTATGGACTTTGGTATCATCATCAGTCTCCAAAAGAAAGAAAGAATTTTTTGCAGACTTTTTCGCTATCAGTCTCATGAACGCTCAGTCATACTTTGCCTGATTTGGTCGCACCGGCACCAACAAGTGATTGCGGTGCTAACCACTCGTTTCCCTGATGGCGAGAGTGAGAGACGGGTTTTATCCTGGTTCCGGCCACGGGCCGTACGTCCAGTAGTGGTGCGATGCATCTGGTTACGTGTTGCTTGTAGTAGGGGTTTACAAGCAAGGTGGGAGAAGGAGATAAGCTCCTAAGTCCCAGGCTATGATGTGTGGGTGCGTATGAGACTTGTGTCTCTGCGTGTCTTCGTGCTCCTCTCGTTTCTTTGCATGAGCTTCCCTCCCCCCTTTATAGACCAAGGAGGAGGGATCGGATACATGCGTTCGTGTCGTGACGTGGTCGTGCGCTGACGTCGTTTGGTGCACTGTGCTGCCCATGCCGTGTACCGCGGGCGGGAATCGCGCCTTCCTACTCCGGCTGACGGCATGGCGACAGTTGACGTAACGTCCTCAGTGACGGTCCACGGCTTCGAGGGTAGAGGTCTTCATACGGGCCTGGTGGGTCGGGTTCGGTAGCTTCCTTCGAGGGTTGCTTTCGAGGGTAGTGGCACATCCGAGGCGGGCGGAGTCAAAGGAGTGGTTGGCACAGTGTTACTGCCAGGTTAGGTTGCCGTGCGGCGTGGCGCTCAGAAGTCCACTGTGCCATTGGATTTGACCGATGTCTTCTCCGTGGCATGGGCGGTGACATGACGCAGCGATTCCCCCGCTTTTTGACCGTGGAGGACGACATCATGTCTTGAAGTGATAGATCGCAGAGCGAGGGCGTCGTTCCCGGCGTGGCGGGCTCGAGCATGGACCGCATGCTCGAGCTAGCCGACCCTCGTACGAGACGGAGATCCCCGCTCGAGGGTAGTTGTAAACCTCGAGCCGGTTACCGACGTCACGACACCCCTGCTCGTAGGTGGCCCGCACCTCTGAAGCAGGAAATGGTTCCAAGGAAAAGTCGTCGTGAACGGGCCCTTGCCGGCTGCAGAGCCGGGCCGACGTCGTCGTAGGCCTTGTTGCTAAGTAGTTTAGGGCCCAAGTTAGGGTACCCCTTTTCCAGGGTCCCGACAGTAGCCCCGAGCCTTCGCAGGGATCAGGTTCTTCATCCTGCGAAGGCTGGAGTTCGCCGAGGCTTTCGAGCCTTCGTTACTTACTGGTCTCCGGGAGTCGTGGCGCACGCTAGCGCCACCCGCGGGTGTAGCCCCGAGCCTTGGAGAGTGTGACACCTCTCATCAAGGTCTCACCCTATGCACAGAGCATTTGCTGCTCCTCAAGTGTGGGGTTCGCCACTGTGCTGAAGTAGGGGGATTGTCGAGCTTTACGTGCTCGAGCCCCTGTTTGAGGTGCTGAGGAGGAGGCGCACCCATCTCCCTCCGGTGGGAATCAGCCACGGTGCCTGGTTGAGCTGTTAACGGGTGGTTCGAGCGACGTCCAATCCCCATCCGATAGGTAGGCTCGTGCGTCACAGGACACGCCCGTAGAAGCCTTTCGCAAAAGTATGCTAAGATGGACTCGACCTCATTCGATGAGATGTCGAGGGCTCATGCTCCCCCTCAGAGGGGTCTCCTCGATCTAGGCCACTTATGCCCTGACCTCGAACCATAATCGCTGCTCGCCTCGAGCGTTCGAGCTTCGAGTGTCGTCGATTACTCCCTAGACTCGTTGACTCTGAGGCCTGTCGACCCTCAGTAGGCCCAAGGTTACGAACCCTGATCAGTAGCACGATGCTTCTTCAATTTCGAGGAAAAACCCATCGAGCGTAGATTCATGGTTCCGCTCCGCGCGAGTTATTCGAGGTTTTCGAAGACCTCTTTCCCTCGAGGGGGCATCGTCGAGCCTCCGAGCTCACGGTCCCTTCCTTAGGGGGTCGTTTTGAATGCGCCCTCGTTCTGCGCGAGTCATGATGACCCGTAGCGAAAACTTCGCGGTTTCGTGCGATCGTGGGAGAAGTGGGAGAAGTGGGCGCGCTTTCTCGGGTGAGGCGTGCGGGCGCAGTTTGACACGACCGCACGTCTGCCGCGCCAGACTCCTCGAAATTTACGGCGTAGTTACTCGATTGCGCGGTTGACGCGGCCCGTGCCGTTACGTCCGGGGCAGGCCTGGCTGTCAGTCTAAGGACTGTCGCGTCAAGGCTGGAGTCCTGCCGTGCTTAGCTCCGCGGGGGAGTATAAATAGCACGGCAGTGCCCATGCCAAGGGTACGCTTCCTTTTGCGTTTTCGCCTTAGCCTTCAGTTCCCTTGCCCTAGCTGTCGCCTTCGTCATGGCCCAGTTCGCCGATCCCGCGCCATGGAAGCCGTCCAACGCCACCAAGCATTGTTTGGACAGCTTGGTGGAGGTCGGGGTGCTGCCGCCCAACGTCGACGGCGAGCCGCCTCTGGATCTCGCCCGGGCGCACCGAGCCTGATTCCGCCCGAGGGCTACGTCGTCAGCTGCGCCGTTTCCATGGAGCTGGCGGAGTTCCGGTGGGAGTTCATGCGAGCGTTGTGCTTCCACACAAGTGGAGCTGCACTCTTCTCGCCGAACGCGAGCGCGCAAGCGGCGGTCTTCGTCCCGTCTGCGAGGTTGATCTCCGCATCGAGCCCATTGGCACCTTTGGTCCACCTCTGCGTTCGGCGAGCTTTTCTTGGAGTACGTCTCCAAGGTTCGTCGCCTGCTCGCGCCGGTCCTGCGCTCCAAGTTCGGAAGGGCCATAAGACTCTATATCCCGAGTCATGTTCCCAACAACAGACTGGATTAAGGAGTTCTACCTCCGCAACGACGGAGACATCGCCGCCCTACACCGCCTGCCCGGACGAGAAGCAGCCCGACTGCACTTCGCGGTGTCGCCCGCCCGTCCGGAAGAAGAAAGCGCACCCGCTGGTGGAGCGCGCTCCAGCGGCTTTCGGGCTCGGCCCTCACCGCTGGCCGGGGTCCTCGCCCAACGTTCCACCGGCGGCGGGTTGCTTCCCTCTATGGCGGGCGAGGCTCTCTCAGTTGGTACCTGGAAGATGACTCCCGGATGCCGACCTCACCGGCACGGTGATGGCGGCCGGAGCATTGCCCGTCGCCACCCGCCGTGCAGCGGGCGCGGCGCGCCGTCGACAAACTTGTTCCGGATGCGACCTCTTGTGGGTCAGTGCCTTGATGCGGCCGAGTGAATGCTTATGTGAGCCTCGTAAATCTGATTGGTGGCTTCTCCTCGATCTCTGCTTTTGACTTTTTTGGGATTTTGTCCCGTGTTTCCGACCTTTACGAATGGTGCCTTGCAGGGCGTATCGCGTGGCACTACTCCAAGCCTCTCCCGTCCGCGAAATCTGATGACAAGGAACGTTCAAGCGCGCCACAGTCGAAATACGAGAAGCGCGAAGGAGGCCAAAGCTCAGAGGGCGGCTCGATTGCAGCGGAAGGAGCGGAAGAGGCAGAAGCTCGAGGCGGAAGAACCGCGAGCGGGCGAGGCGGGGGCTCTCACCGCTTCCGCGCCAGAATCCTCCACCGACCGTGATGGATCTGACGAAGACGGCGGGGCGAGGAGCCCGTCCCCGTTCGAGCTTCCCATCGGTGGGCCCGCCCCCGCTGCGGCGTCTGGGGCGGTGGGTGAGGAGGTCATCGGCCTCGGGACACCGCCGTCGACCGCGTGCCCTCCGTTGAGCGTCCGTCGGGCCACGGCTGTTCCGAGGGAACCCAGGGCCAAGATGAGGCCCCTCCGTCGACCGCGGGGCCTTCCTCTGAGGGTCCATCGGGGCAGCACCGGCTGCCCTCGAGGAACCTCGGGGTGGGGCGAGGTCCCCGAGCGGGGCGCCGTCGAGGAGGCCCCGGCCCGTGGGGCGGAAGCGGAAGTCCCCCAAGTAGAGCCCGTCGACCCTACGAGGGGTGAGGAGGCCTCGAGGGTAACTCCCCAGAGGGAAACCGTCGTCTCCGCGGGAGACGAGGCCTCGAGGACGGCTCCTCAAGGGGAAACCGTCGCGCGGCACGGGAGGCGAGGTCCCGGGGCAGCTCCCGCTCCGGCCTCGAGGCCAAAACGGAAACTCCGCTTCGTACGGTGATTTCTTTGTTGCTTGCTTGTCGTTGATGTTTCATTTTTGGGCCTCTACACTTCGAGCTTCTTTTCCGTGTCACAGTCGCTCTGGGGCCGGAGCACAACCTTCCCTCTGCGCCAGAACAAGGCCTCAAAATCGGTACACTAGCTCGTCGCCGCACCCGTCCTCGCAGCTGCCTGGGCCTGACGAACGAAGTCGTGGAGGACTTTGTTACGTTTTTCGACACCCAGGCGGAGCTGCGAGGCCCGGCAGCAGCCGCGCCGAGGTAGCGCCTCCGGTCTCGAGGAGCCAAGGGCGCCTCAGCTCCTCGAGGGCGCGGTCGAGCCCCACGTCGAGCAGCTCGCCCGAGGAAGCCAAACCCCGCGCCTGGGGAGGCTCTTCGCGTCGAGGAGCCGTCTGCGGCGCCCGTGGAGGCGGACGCCGTGGTGGTCCCTCCCATGAGGGGGGAGAGAGGCGGACCCCATTGGTGGTGGATTCCCCCATCTGACGGAGCTGGCAGAGGCTCCTGGGGTTGGAGCCCCCGTGGCGCAGGGCACGAGAGTGGCGGGGCCGCGCCGTTCGACTCTCATCACGGCTCAGCCAGGGCCAGCGGCGGCTTGGTCCTACGAGGCGCACGCCCGTGGAAAGCGCGGGATGTGGCAAGCCCGCAGCGTGCTTCCCCAGCGGTTCGTCGACGAAGCCGTGGCAGAGGAGACTCTGTGGGCAGGTCCAGTCCGTCACACGGCTTGGACTGGTGTCCGCAGGGGCGCTTGCGCAGCACATCCTCTCGTCTTCCGACGATGCGGCAAAGTATCCACCAGGTACGTCTCGGTGTAAGTGATGTTTTTGCCATGCCTTATTATCTTTCAAATAAGGCTTATCTCTTTTTTTCTTTTCGCAGGAACTTCGCAAACAGGCCGTTCGCGAAGAACGACCAGATTGCGGAGTTATCGCTGGATTGCTCCGTCGCTTGTGTCCGGCGCGCTCGATGGCTCGAGAGCGCGGTTCAGCTGGACGACCTTACGGGTGCTTTCGCAAGGACCCTCTCCCATGGTCGGGTGGAGAAAGGCGAGGTCACGCTTGCCTCGAAGGCTCGGCCAGCCGCCCTCTACCCGCGAGCACTCGCGAACCGCAATGACTGGCTGGAGAACGAGCGGGCTCGCGTCGCGCGGCGGAGCTGGCGTACGAGGAAGAGGCGGTCGGTCTCGCGGTCGAAGGCTCTCGAGATCTCGGCTTGTAAGCTAGGGAGCGACTTCGGGCCCACGGAGAGCGGCAGGGTCGAAGGTGGAGCAGCGGGCTCCAGGAGGCGGAGAGGCCTCCGAGGCCTGCTCAGGGACAGGTCCGTGGGAAGCTGATTTGGCTCGGCTCTGACCCTTTCGTTTTGTTGCTTTTTGGCTGATCCTGTTGGTGCGCATTGAGCAGCGCTTCAGGCGAGACGAGTCGAGGAGGCCGTGCTGGTGGCTGCAGACGGAGACCCAGCGTGAGCTCGATGAGCTGGTGCAGGCAGCCTCGGCCGCCTGCAACGAGATTGCCTGGTCCGGCCTGCAGTTTGGGAGCACCCTCGCAAGCCGCGTTCGAGCGTGTGGGGCCACTTCACTTCGCGCGTGAAGGAAGTCTTCTGCTCGGAGTGGTCGGAAGGCCCTTGGAGTGGTTACGACCACTACCAAGCGGACCTCTCTGAGCTCGCGCTGGGTACGTCGTCGCCGAACAACCTCAACGACGAGGAGGCGTGGCGCGATGGACGAGGGGCTGGGATGCTCGGCTGCTCGACGGGACGGCGCGAGTGGCGCTTGCCGGCTACTTCGAGGGCGCTCTTCCTGGCGAGAGGACGGTGGCGGCTGGGACGACCTTGGCGGCGGGGGCGATCCCTGAAAATCTCGGCTCCCATCGAGCCCGATTGGTATGAAGAAGGGTAGATTAGGAAATTCGAACTCTCCTTTTTTGTAAGACTGATTTGTGGGGCTCGTAATCTTTACGAACGTCGTTTATTATTTGCTTTAAAACGTGATGTTATTTTTATGCGGTGCCTTCGCGACATGCGTTAGTCCGATGTTGTGCCTCGAGGGAGAGAGCGTTGCTAGGATCGTTCGTACGTGAATGACTTGGGCGGAGGGAAGTGAGGGTGTTGCCGTAGCCTCGAGGGCGTAACGCGAACACTCGGTAGACATGCGACCTACCCTTGTCCGTTTCACGCCTAGCGTAGTCTCCTTCGAGGTGTTCGCAAAGGATTTTTCTTTTGAAAGCGACGATTTTTTCGAGGGTTAGCTCCTGTAGCCCCCGAGGGAGGATGGCTCTACACGAGAGGTAGAGCCAAACCTCCCTTGAAGCTTGAATAAGAATAAAAAGTCGTTTTATTTTCTTCCAAACTGTGGGGGTTAAAAGCGTCGACACTTAATTCAAAAGAACTTGCACAAAACAAGAGTATGTCACAAAAGATTTCGAGGGCCGCGGGCCACGTCTAGGGATAGAAACGACGTTATGCTGTTGTTGGATGTTCCAGGCGTTCGTGAGGATATTGCCCGTTCTCGTCAGCTAGCTTGTATGTTCCGGGCTTGAGACTTCGGCGACGATGTATGGCCCCTCCCACGAGGGGTGAAGAGCTTGTGCCGCCTCTCTCGGTTGTCCTGTCGAAGTCTCAATACGAGGTCCCTTTGCAGAGATCTCGGTGCCGGATTCCTTCGAGCCTGTGTCGACGGCAGGCTCTGCTGGTACCTTGCCGAGTGGAGTAAAGCCACGTCTCAGAGCTCGTCGACCTGGTCGAGCGAGTCTCTCTCGAGCCTGGCAATTTCGCTGCTCTTGGTACGCTCGGAGCCTAGGGGACCCATATTCTCCAGATCCGTAGGGAGGATGGCCTCTGCCCCAAAGACGAGGAAGTATGGGGAGAACCCTGTTTGCTACTGCTTGGGGTCGTTCTCAGACTCCAAATCACCGATGGTAGCTCTTGCACCCACTTGTGTCCAAACTTCTTCAGTTTGTTGTGAATTCTGGGCTTTAGGCCTTGTAGAATCATGCCATTGGCACGTTCTACTTGGCCATTCGTCTGTGGGTGAGCCACTGCTGACCAATCCACTCGGATGTGGAAATCGTCGCAGAACTTTAAGAAACTTCTTTCTTGTGAATTGCGTACCGATTGTCGGTGATGATGGATTGGTTCGGGATCGCCCGAACCGATGGGACATTTATATGCGGTGAACGAAGAGCAGCCTTGCCTGCTCAACTTGATCCTTGCGAATGGGTCGAGCCTCGATCCATTGGAGAATTTGTCGATGGCCACCAGCAGGTGTGGTGAAGCCCCCGGGTGCCTTCCGCCATTGGCCCGACAAGGTCGAGGCCCCATACGGCAAGGGCCACGTAATGGGGATGGTTTGCAAAGCCTGAGCGGTAGGTGCGTCTTGCGCGCGTAGAACTGGCACCTTCGCAGGTCGTACACCTCCGTGGCCGTCGCCCACGGCAGTGGGCCAGTAAGCCTTGTCGAAAGGCGTTACGGCCACGAGTTTGTGGAGCGGCGTGATGCCCCGCACACGCCTGCGTGATTCAAGGATAAGCTCTTTTCCTTCGGGTATCGGGATGCAGCGTTGCAGGACCCCCGAGGCTCCCCGTCGGTACAGCTCCCCCTCGATGATAAGGAACCGCTTAGCTTTCCTCGCTACGCGCCTTGCCTCCGTTCGATCGCTAGGCAAGACGCCTCCGTCGAGCCATTCGAGGTACGGGCTCCGCCAATCTCGAGGTGCCGAAACCCTCGTAATTTCCATTGCCTCCGCCTCGTCCTCATCTCCGAGCAGCTTCGTATCCCATAGGCCTCGTCCTCGTCCGCCAAGAGCTCCGCGCCCGTGGGTCGAGGGCGGACGTTTGAGCGTCGGTAGGGTCGAGGCTTGGGGTCCGAGGCGGTGAGGGTAATCGAGGGTACGTCGATGTCTTTGGCAAAGACGTTCGGGGGAACGGGGGCTCGCCCCGACGCGATCTTCGCCAATTCATCGGCTTCCTCGTTGTACCTTCGTGCGATGTGGTGAAGCTCGAGGCCGTCGAACTTGTCTTCGAGCTTACGTACCGCCTGGCAGTACGCCGCCATTTTTTCGTCGTGGCAGCTCGATTCCTTCATCACTTGATCAACGACCAGTTGCGAGTCGCCGCGAATGTCGAGGCGCTTAATGCCGAGCTCGAGTGCGATTTTCAAGCCAGCAAGAAGCGCTTCATATTCCGCATGTTGTTGGACGCAGGGAAATTGAGCCGCACAATGTATCGAACGTGCTCCCGCGGGGTGAGATGAAGAGTAGGCCGGCGCCCGGCCGCGGCTTTATCACCGACTCCATCGAAGTTACATTTCCCAGCAGTCGAGGCTGGACTTCGAGGGAGGGAGCTGCGTGTCGGTCCACTCGGCCCACGAAGTCAGCCAAAGTCTGGGACTTGATGGCTTTCCTCGGCTGCGTAAGCGAGGGTCCTCCCCCATCAGCTCCGTCGACCATTTCGAGATTCGCCCAGAGACCTCCGCGGTTCTGGATGATTTCGCCCAGCGGAAAGGCATCGACACGACGGTCACCGGGTGGGCCTCGAAATAGTGTCGCAGCTTGCGTCGAGCCAGCACGGATGGCGTAGACCAGCTCTGGATGTGGGGATACCTCGTTTTGGTCTCAGATAGGACCTCGCTAATGTAGTACACCAGGTCGCTGGACTGGCAGAGAGTGTCCTTCCTCGTTCCTTTCTACTACTTATGACCGCGCTGACGACTTGAGTCGTTGCTGCGACATAGAGGAGGAGAGGTTCGCCGTCTTTTTGGTGAGGTAAGGATCGGCGTGTTTGTTAACGCAGTTTTGAGTCGGTCAAGAGCTTCCTGAGCCTCCGCAGTCCGGTGAAAGTGCTCTGACTTTCCTCAACAAGTCGATACAGAGGCAACCCCTTCTCTCCGAGACGAGAGATGAAGCGGCTTAGGGACCGCCAGGCACCCCCATCACCCTCTGTACGCCCTTCAGGTCACGGATCGTTCCATCTGTTGGATGGCCGTGGACCTTCTCGGGGTTGGGCTCGATGCCTCGTTCGGAGACAATGAAACCCAGGAGCATGCCTCGAGGCACACCAAAGACGCACTTCTCCGGGGTTGAGTCTTACTCCGTGCGCCCTGAGGCAGCCAAAAGACGGCCTCGAGGTCGCGCACCAGGTCGTCCGCCTTCCTGGGTTTTTACGACAATGTCGTTCGAGATACGCTTCTACGATACGACCTATATGATCCCCGAAGACGTGGAGCATACAGCGTTGATACGTGGACCCCGGCGTTTCGAAGGCCGAAGGGCATACGTAACGTAGCAGTACATGCCGAAAGGAGTGATGAAGGAAGTCGCGAGCTGGTCGGACTCCTTCATCTTGATCTGATGGTAACCGGAATACGCATCAAGGAACACATAAAAGTTCGCATCCCGTCGTGGAATCCACAATTTGGTCTATTCGTGGTAAAGGAAATGGGACTTTTGGGCACGCTTTATTCAAGCTGGTGTAGTCTACACACATTCTCTACTTCCCACTTTTTCTTTTTTTACTAGTACAGGATTTGCTAGCCACTCGGGGTAAAACACTTCCTTGATGAATCCGGCCTCCAACAGCTTGCGTACCTCCTCACCGATCGCCCGCCGTTTCACTTCGTCGAAACGGCGGAGACGTTGCTTGACCGGCTTGGAGTGGGGGCGGATATCAAGAGAGTGCTCGGCGACCTCCCTCGGGATGCCTGGCATGTCCGAGGGGCTCCACGCGAAGATATCTGCGTGAGCGCGGAGGCAGTCGACGAGCACTACTTCCTATTTGTCGCTGAGGGAAGAGCTGATCCTCAACACCCTGCCGTTGGGGCTGTCGGGGTCGAGGGGAACAGTCTTGGTGTCCTCAGCGGGCGCGAAGCTCCCCTGCTGCCGTTCGTTGGCATCAGGGAGCGTGTTGACGATTCCTTCGAGATCTGCCACGAGGGTCTCATCGAGGGCAAGAGCCTCTGCGAGCTCGATGCTCTCGATGTCGCACACGTAGGCGTGCTCGACCGTCGGACCGACCGTGATGACTCCGTGAGGCCCTGGCATCTTCATCTTGAGGTAGGTGTAGTTGGGGATGGCCATGAACTTAGCGTAGCACGGCCTTCCCAAGATGGCGTGGTAGGCTCCCTTGAAGCCCACTACCTCGAAGGTGAGTACTTCCTTGCGGAAGTTTCCCGGGGTTCCAAAGCAGACAGGCAGGTCGATCTGCCCGAGGGTTTGGACGCGCTTTCTGGGCGCGACCCCATGGAAGGAGGACTTGTTGGGCCGCAGCTCGTCGGTGCTGATCCCCATAAGCTCCAAAGTTGGAGCGTACAGGATGTTGAGGCTGCTGCCGCCATCCATGAGCACCTTGGAGAAGCGCGTATTGCCGATGACGGGGTCGACGACGAGAGGATACTGCCCGGGGTTCGGGATATGGTCGGGATGGTCTTCGCGACCGAACGAGATGGTCTCCGATGACCAGTCGAGGTACGAGGGGGTCGCTGGGCGGACCAGCATGACTTCCCTACGTTCCCTCCTCCGCTGTCGAGGCTTCAAGTTAGCCGGCGGGACCTCCCGTGATGAAGAACACGTGTTCCACCTCGGGGTATCCGTCGTCATCCTTGGCTCCACCATCCCTGGGCGGACCGCCATCCTTTCGAGGGATGCGGTTGTAGAACTTCCGCAGCATCTCACACTGCTCGAGGGTGTGAGCGACTGCGGTCTTGTGGTAAGGGCACGGCTTCTTGAGGAGGTCGTCGAAAACACCCCCACCACGCGGGGGACCTCGAGGTCCCTTGTGGTTAGGGTCGACCGCGAGGGCCTCGTCCTCGACGTCGCCCGTCCCGCGGGGAGCCCGGGGCTTCTTTCCCTTCTTGCCGTGTTTTCGTTTTTTGAGGGGCCCTTCGCCTTATCGTCCTCCGCGGACGCTTCCTCGGGGCGTTTCCCCTTTTTGTCGTTGAAGATGGCGTTGGCCGCCTCTTCCCCCGAGGCGTACTTCGAGGCTATCTCGAATAGCCGGTTCGCGTCGGGGGTGGGCTCCTCCCCAACTTGCACACCAAGCTATAGCAGGTGGTGCTTTCGAGGAAAGAGTGGATGATTTGGTGGTCGGAGATGTTGGGGAGCTCGGTGCAGCGCTTGGAAAAGCGCCGGATGAAATCCCTCAACGACTCGCCAGGTTTTTGCCTGCACCCCCGAAGGTCCCCACGTGTTTCCGGGGCGCACGTAGGTGCCCTGGAAGTTTCCCACGAAGGTCTCGACCAGGTCGTCCCAGTCGCGGATCCGGTTCGGGGGCAGGTGCTCGAGCCATGTCCGCGCGGAATCTGCCAGGTGGAGTGGCAGATTGCGGATGATCATGGCGTCGTCTGTGGCGCCGCCGAGCTGGCACGCTAGGCGGTAGTCATTGAGCCATACCCTGGGATCCGTTTCCCCCAGAGTACTTGGTGATGGTGGTAGGTTGTCGGAAACGGGGGGGAATCGGGGCAGTGCGGATGTTGTAGCTGAACACCCGCGTGCCCGCTGGCTCTGGGGCCGTATCCCGGTTCCGCCCTACGTCGTTGCGCCCGCGCTGGTGGGTCCAGGCTCCCTCTCGCCGCCTGATTTCGTTCAGGGTATTGCGAGCGTCGCCATCATCGTCCGTGCCACGGGTGTCCCGGAGGCGTGACCTCGCGGGTTCCCTTGCTGGAAACGTTCGTGTTTCGAGCGCACGTGGTTCGCTGACGTGGCGTCGCGCCGCGTCACGGGGGGAGTTGCCCCGGGATTGCGCTCGCGCCCTACCGTTGGGTCGGGGTGAGCGTACCGAGGATTCCCCTCCTCGCTCGCCCTTCGAGGCTGAGGAGCGTCGAAGGCGGGAGGCCGAGCTCTCGGCATGCTGTCGGGCAGCATGCTCGACCAGCTTTGAGCCTCGAGGTGCAGTTTTCGCCCTTCGGGGGTGGCTGCCTCCGGCATGGCTCGGAGCAGCGCGGCCGCCGCGATGAGCTTCTGGCTCGTTCTGGGGCCGAGATCGTCGTCTTTGCCCTCGGCGAGGATGCGGGCCTGAGCCACTCGTCCCGCGTGTCGGGCGTCCGTGCCGCGTTCGTCGTCTTGCTTGGCTGGTTCGCGGTCGGAGCGCGCTGGTGGCGAAACGTCACCACTAGCTCGTGGCCGATGGCGCGGATCCCGCTCGTCATCGGAAGGAGAGTGATCCGATGGGTCCGACGGCTGCGCGCCTGTCAGATTCATGCCATCGTCGTTCCCCTGGTCGTCACCCCCGCCGTCGTCGTCCGATGTCGACCCCTCGCTGGCTTGTCCGTCGTTGATGACGAAACACTCCCTGGTTGGGTCATACTCATCATCGGAATACTCGAAGCAGTAATCCGCTGCTGTTTGAAAGGCAATAAAGGCCTCTGGGTCGCGGAGACCCGAGTAGTCCCAACCAAGGTGTGTACGCATAAATGCGTGTCCATCATTGGACTCTATGCGGGAAACGGCGGGCAATGGGTCGGCGAAGTCTTCCTCGGAGACGGGGTGGCAACCAGGTTGGTCGCCATACGCACTCATAGTAGTGCGGATGGAGGAGGCGTACGCATCCGCGGAGTTGCGTAGCCCGTAGGGATAGAAATGCGCCGTCGTAGCGCGTGGTGGAGTCATGGGCCCTGGGAGGAAGGGAGCAGCCCTCTCCTGTGACCCTGACCGCAGGGCGTCCCCTTCCCTCGTGGGATGGGGGTTGCCGACGTCGGCGGCGCGCCTCGCGGCGCGTGCTCGTCGTGCACGAGGTCCTGGACGACTCCGTCGTCGTGGTGTCGCTGGTTGCTGATGATGAGGCTCCGGTCGGTCGCTTGGATCCTGCTGGAGGATGGCATGTGGTAATCATCGCCAGACGCCCGGAATCGCAAGCTTCCGAACCAGATCTCCCGCCCGCTGGGAGCAGATCGCTCTTGCCCAGCGGAGGCCGTCCTTCGCCGAAGTTCGCCATCGGGAACGAGAGTTGCGCAGCGCTGGCCCCCTACCTGGCGCGCCAACTGTCGGTGCCTGATTTGGTCGCACCGGCACCAACAAGTGATTGCGGTGCTAACCACTCGTTTCCCTGATGGCGAGAGTGAGAGACGGAGTTTTATCCTGGTTCCGGCCACGGGGCCGTACGTCCAGCAGTGGTGCGATGCACCTGGTTACGTGTTGCTTGTAGTAGGGGTTTACAAGCAAGGTGGGAGAAGGAGATAAGCTCCTAAGTCCCAGGCTATGGTGTGTGGGTGCGTATGAGACTTGTGTTCTCTGCGTGTCTTCGTGCTCTTCTCGTTTCCTTTGCATGAGCTTCCCTCCCCCTTTTATAGACCAAGGAGGAGGGATCGGATACAAGCGTTCGTGTCGTGACGTGGTCGTGGCGCTGACGTCGTTTGGTGCACTGTGCTGCCCATGCCGTGTACCACGCGGGCGGGAATCGCGCCTTCCTACTCCGGCTGACGGCATGGCGACAGTTGACGTAACGTCCTCAAGTGACGGTCCACGGCTTCGAGGGTAGAGGTCTTCATACGGCCGCCTGGGTCGGGGTTCGGTAGCTTCCTTCGAGGGTTGCTTTCGAGGGTAGTGGCACATCCGAGGCGGGCGGAGTCAAAGGAGTGGTTGGCACAGTGTTACTGCCAGGTTAGGTTTGCCGTGCGGCGTGGCGCTCAGAAGTCCACTGTGCCATTGGATTTGACCGATGTCTTCTCCGTGGCATGGGCGGTGACATGACGCAGCGATTCCCCCGCTTTTTGACCGTGGAGGGACGACATCATGTCTTGAAGTGATAGATCGCAGAGCGAGGGCGTCGTTCCCGGCGTGGCGGGCTCGAGCATGGACCGCATGCTCGAGCTAGCCGACCCTCGTACGAGATGGAGATCCCCGCTCGAGGGTAGTTGTAAACCTCGAGCTCGGTTAGGCTCGATCGTCACGGACATCCCTGCTCGAGGGTGGTCGTCTACCTCGAGCGGGATGGGTTCCAAGGAAGGAGTTGTCGTGACGGGCCTTTGCCGGGCTGCAGAGCCAGGCCGACGTCGTCGTAGGCCTTGTTGCTAAGTAGTTTAGGGCCCAAGTTAGGGTACCCCTTTTCCAGGGTCCCGACAATTATATTATAGATTAGAGAGTGAGAATTGTTACCAATTAAAATTATTAAAATAAATAGATATAGGGTAAATTACTAAATTATCCTTAACCAATACTATGTACTACTGGACACTAGTATTGTGCGTTGTAAAAGAGCTCTGATTATAACCTCTATAAAGAAGGATTCTGAGATCTGTAATTTTAGATTTTCCATCGATTGTAGAGGATTCCACTCTTTAGAAATGTGTAACACAATTGCAACCCGACACTGCTATGCATATGCATAAGGGCACAATAGAAAGAGGATGATCTATTGTTTCATCATGTGTAGCTGTATAGAAGACACAACAATAGTCATCAAGATGCATGTTTATTCTTTTCAGAATATTCCTGGTAGTTAATCTATCTTAAGTAGCAGCCAAAAGAAAATCTTATGTGCGAGCTGGCAAGTGCTTTCCCAAAGCATTTTATAAAATGCATGAATTTATGAATTTCTTTATGGCCTTTCATGAGTTTGTAAGATTTTAGAGAGTAATAAATATGGGTACCCCATATATAGGTCCAGAGATCATTACTGCCATCTAGGAAATTATTTCTAGATTCTTCTGAGAATAACTGGAGCTGTGCAAAAGCCTCAGTGGAGAGGGCAAGATGAAACAATTGATGAAATTCCAGTGTCGAAGTAGCCTTCTTCAAAGTACGACCTTTATTTCTGGCATATGAGTGTAACTGTGGATAGCTCAGTCTCGCCATTATTTGGAATCGCATAAATCGTCCTAGAGTAAAACTGTTTTGCCACTATTTGGAATCGCATATGAAATTCCTTTGTACTCCAGTCTCGCCATTACTTTTGCAGTGGCTCAGAAGCTTGACAATATATACTACTGGAATACAGGAAAGTACTAAGATATCAGCTGTTCTTACAGCTGGATGCAACTGCATTCTGTGGTGTGTTTAGTTGAGAGGGGAGGAAAAGAACTTTTTTCTGGAAAACGTGTTCTGTGAGAAGGATAAATAGAAAAGTTGAAAGGAGTTAAAGGAGAACTTTTTTTGAAAACGTGTTTTCTGAGAGAGATGAATAGTAGAGTAAAAAAAAACTTCATAGAACTAAACAAGACCATGGTAGTAGCTCCAGTCAATCGGTCTTTGAATTGATACACCACCAGCAGCAGGAAGCCAGGAACACGAGGCAACGACCCAGGATGTGGAATGGATGAATGTGCTGCACAATAGTGTTTCAAGTACCAATGAAAACCAGCAGAAATTTCCACCCCAGTTACTCCAACTATCGTGACGTGACCACAAGCAACCAATGAAAAAGGGGGTTTTTTATATACACCATTACAATTTCCAGGGTTAGTAATACTACGATTTGTCTATTTTGAAATATTTCATTACAATTTAACCGGCCATCGAAACTTGTCATTATATACGCTTTTCTACGACACTTGTCCCACCTGCAGGCACTCTATACGTACCCAATATTTTGTATGGTTCAATTTGCCTCTCAACGCACCTGTTCTCACCGTCACACGGGTGCACATGTCATCTTCTTCTCCTTCCTTTCCTCCTAAGGGTGTGTTTAGATGGTAGGAAAAACACTGTAGCATAAGAAAAACACTATAGCATTCGCTGGAAAACGTGTTTTGTAAGAGAGGAATAGTGAAAAGTTGGAATTTACAGTGAAAAGTTTTGTTTTCATCCCTCACAGCATGGAAGTAGCTCGACACACAGAGCGGCCAGCACGAAAAAAAAACGCTCATCCACGTACGTGCCTACCTCCCACCCACAGACCAGTGGCCCCTCGAGTCTACTGCCCCACCTGCAGCAATGGCTGGGCAGCAAGATCGTCCGTAGTGGCCTGGTGGGGCCCCACCACTCTTGTTATCTCTAGGCAGATATCATTTCTGCTTTCTGCCCTCAGATGGATTTATGAAACTGCATTGTTGACTAAGATTTTCATTCCGTTTTTAATTCTAGATCAAAAGCTTGTCGACATGCTTCGGAGAATGATGCATGGTTCTAAGGACAGTAAGAACACCAGTGATAGTGTCAGCATACTGATCACCTTGACATAATAGGATGAGTATTTTAAATAAAACAATGACCTTTCTAATTGTGTATGAATGAGATGAAAATAAGGTACCCATGTATTTGAATTTTTTTAATTTTATTTTTTTAATAATATTATAATAACAGTCGAGCCAGATCAATATTTGTGCTGGGTAGCCGTTTTGGCCGCGCCACCACATCTGGCGCGGCAAAATCGCTCTGCCACGCCAGTGCATGTGGCGCGGCAGGGCCGCCATGCTGGCCGCGTGCGCCAAGACGACAGGCGCGGCATCACTCTCTGGCCGCGCCAAGAGGGGTGGCACGGCAGAGCCAAACTCGACGTCCTTTGATTTGTATGCTGAGGCCATTGATTTTTTTTGTGAAATGCTTCAACATGGTTTTCAACCTGATCATGCCTGTGTTGTAACCTTGTCCTCTGCATTAGGACATCTAGGTTGGCTAAACAATGGCAGAGAGGTTCATGCGGAAGCGTATGCTATGAAGCAGAAGCTTCATACTAATTTGCAAGTTGGGAATACATTGATGACATGTACATAAAGTGTGACTCCATAGAATGTTCAGCAAAAGTATTTGAAAGCATGAGCGTTAGAGATCACATATCGTGGACAACAATTTTGCTTGTTTTTCACAGAGGTCTAAGCATTTTGAAGCACTGGAAATGTTGAAGCATGTCATTGTGTTCGACGTTCAACTCGCTCTTTGTGGAGGCATTCAACATGTATATAGACATGAATATAAGGTTCAATAGAGTGCAATAAACATGGTTCACCACATAGTTCATCACAGAGTTCAATACATAGCAAAATTCAACACACCCGAGTTCAATACACATGGTTCACCACATAGTTCATCACAAAGTTTAATACATAGCATAGTTAACACACCCAAGTTCAATACACATCGTCATGGTTCACCAAAAGTTCAACACAAAATCTTGATTCAATGCCGTGGCGGCCTCTGATCTGGTGGGTTGAAGACATTTGCTGCCTAACGCTGCCTACGTACCCCGGTCTGCAGGCAAGTGGCACTGCTGGGAACGTCCGAGCGGTCACGCCGACGGCGCCACCTAGGCTGTGCATCGACGTTCGGGTCCTATTTATGAAACATGTAGACATGACACGTCTTAATGAATCATGCAACACTTTATACAACTAACTGTAAACGATAATACAAAGCGTTGACGTACCTGGCTTGATTCTTCCTGGGTCTGCGTCATGTTCATCTGGCTTGACTCTCCTGGGTCTGCGTGTATTACGGGGCGTCATCCATGTGTTGACTAAAGATGAACTGATCTGCATAACCCGGGGCTGGTGAATCCTCTGAGTCATAACCATGCACGTCCTCATCACTTGCCTACGACGATGCAGGTGCCTTCCCAGCCCTATGGGAGGAGAAAGGTCTAGCCATAGCCGACGATCCACCAGGGGCACTGTGGACGGGAGTGGGCTGAGAATCAGACGATCCACCAGGGCCACGTACGGGGTCCACGTGGTCGGCAGTCACGCAGTTAAGCTTTAAGGCCATCCTTCGGCAGGTTCTTCTAACCCTCTGCATAAAGATAAAGTTAGTCATTTGAGGAAAAAGTCACAATAGTAAGCAAAACTGGAAATAACTTTACCTCCATAAAAGATCGGAGAAATCACGCATCATTGCCATGTCGCATTGCCACCCCATCATCATTAACGATGCATGATAGCTGTCGTCCCTATATGCAGGCATAATGTATTAAGAACAGTTGGACGAGGACGTAAAAATTATTTAACAGTTATTAATGAATACCATGTGGTCGTGTAGAGGTGCACGCTCTGGCTGATTGCCCCAGCGAGTGTCGACGTCGTAGTCGTCCTCCGCGTCTTTGTCCACATCTTCCATGTTTTACTCCATCGCCGTGGGCCTTAACCTTGTCCTCGCCACTGTGTAGAACCAACGGAGGTAGAGCTGGTTCTCACCTGCAAACCAGTCCTCTCCTTCCGCGATTTTGTGTCTCTGCCTTTGATCCCACATGTGGAGGTAGTCTTGATGGGTCACCCTCCAGTCATTCTCGGTGTACCTCTTCGTCCTTACAAACCTATACAAACAAACATATTACAACCATATTCCAATGATGCATGAAATTAAATAGAAGGGCTTTAGTGTATTACTGGTGCAGGGCTTGTGAGGTAGACACTTCAGTTGGAGGCTCAATCTGTCTCTTGCCAAACTGCCACGCCACCCTATGCGGCAAGTGCCACTCAACAATGTAGTAACAAATCATTGGTACCGGTGTTCTCTACAAGTCCTGATCTCTCGTACACATGAAGGACAGATTGGCAAGAAGGTCATTATGTCTGTACGGTGTCCACTCAACTTGCAAAGACGTTTTCAGCAATTTAATTATTGTGCCCCCATAAGAGAAGTAACATTTAAACATTGCGCCCCCCGTAAGAGAAGTAACTGCCTGTATACCTAGTTCCCTGTCAAGCAGTCAATCTCGTTGGTGTAGGCTGTGTAACGTCTACGAGGAGGTCCACGAACAGCCTCCACATTTTCCACACATAAGCGTACGGGGGCATGGAATCAGCAAATGGCCAGGCCTGTCAAAACCAATAAGTCACAAAAAATATATGAACGTTTAATTAGTCACGAGTTAATCACAACATAGTATAAAATATAACGATAGAGAGCCTAATACCTATGTGTTCCTAAACCATGTCCTGCCAGCCATCGCTCTGGATTATTCCTGTTACTGGTGCTCCTTCTAAGGAGAGAGCAGTGATCATCGCCATGTCCTCCAACGTCACCGTCATCTCCCCACAAGGCATGTGGAAAGTGTGCGTCTCTGAACGCCATCGGTCAACAAGGGCGGTAAGTAGGGCCCCATCCATGGGGGGTAGGCCCATACATACCGTCCTCGCTATGGGCAGGAAACCAGTCCGAAGCACGTACGGGGCGTAGCGGCTGTCCCAGTGCAAGGGTGCATGCACCCGTGCGCGTAGGTAAGGTAGGACCTGAAACAAAATGAACGAATATTACCATATCCACAAATTTTTGCTATATTACCAGGATATGAAAAGTATTAACATATGCAAAAATTATTACCATATTCTGGTCGGCGATCATGTGGGCGCGGTGGGTGTCATCGTACGCCAGCTCAAGGAGCGGGAACCGAGGGTGCGTCATCCTGAAAATTTCAAAATCTTACCCTACAAATATTCTCCCTTCACAAAATCTTAGAATAAAAGCATGCAACTAATTCTACGCGTTAAAATCGAGGGCATAGACAATACTACGTTCATCCTAGGCATCATATTATAAGAAACGACCGTATAAATCACTACCATTTCAAAACATATAACAAACCCTAAAACAACTAAACCTACTCATATCTTCCAAATGCCGCAGGGGAACAAGGGAAAAAAGGTGGGAATACCTTCCCGGGAGTGAGGGGAACGATTTCCCCCGCTTTTCCCGGCCAAAAACGGCCGGATTTGGTCGGAATAGGGCGGGCGGGCAGCGGCGGCGGCCGGGTCTCTGGTCGCGCGTGGAGGAGAAAGAAGGGAGGAGGAAGAAAGAGAAGGGAGCCCGCGGCCCCATTTCAAAACGGGCTTGCCGCGCCAGGCGGGGTGGTGCGGCAGGCACATGCAGCTGCTGGCCCACTAAGCGCCACGCTGGCGCACGCGGCCAGCGTGGCGGCCCTGCCACGCTACATGCACTGGCGCGGCAGAGCGATTTTGCCGCGCCAGATGTGGTGGCGCGGCCAAAACGGCTACCCAGCGCAAATATTGATCTGACCCGGCTGTTATTATAATATTATTAAAAAAATCTGTATTTGCATCATGCTCTATTCCCCCCTCCCCCCGCCCCCCATATGTAATGCAGGTTCTTAATGGTCCTATTACACTTATCTATTTGTGTCGTCCTACCCCTTTCAGAAATAGTATAATGACACATCACACATTAGAGTAAATAATACTTTTTTTTAAATGAGACTATTTTTCCTTTTATTTGGGTTATTAGCTAAGGTTTCTCTTTTCGCACATAAGATGATTTTTCATTACAGCTTTATTGGTTAACGATAAAAAGTACATTGGAATATTGTATTTAGTGGTCGTGAGCAAATATCTTTATTGTGGTAAATTATTAGATCGTGGGATTCAGTTATGTATTATAGTTTACCATGGCTTATGATATTCTTATCAGTTATCACTACCGTAGTTTACTTGTTAAGAGGAGAATCATGGCTATGAGATTCTTATCATAGACCATAGTTTGTTAAGAGGAGAATCATGCCCCTTCATTTGGATTAATAGCATACCCTAAGCTTGATAATCATAACAATTCCATAAAAAATTTCACCAAATGCTATTCAAAATATCTTCAATGAAGCAATTGTCATTTATGACAGAGCGCGCAAAGCGCGCATCATGTTCTAGTGCTTTGAAATTAGACGAGGAACGGCACTCTCATGTGCAACTCGTCAGCTCCGGCAATAGCAGGGATATAAAAGCTTTTGGAGAAATTAAGGGCCACGCGTCAACACAGCAAAATAGCAGTGGCCAAATGCAATTTTGAGATTGTATAGAAATTTATACCAAGGTCCATTCCTAAACATCCATTTCAATCAAAGCCAACGTTTCGTGTATTTCTTTTTCCCAAATGAGAAAACCACATTTCTCCATTTCCACTCAGTACGCATTAAAAAGTCTAAAATCCTAACTATAAACAAAAATTCAGATGGAGAGTAACATCCATGGGACAACATGCTCATTTCATTGAACAAGTTTTCTGAAATTAAAGTATATATAACACTGAAGTTTGTCAGTCAGAAGTTAAATATTAAAAGGACATGGCCCTACCCCTGTGTTCACGGTGCACAAAGACAAACATCACAATAAGTAACATCTTATTCAAGCTAGCAAAGACTTTATGTTGTTTCTGAGTAAGGACAGTGATCATTAACTCCCAAACTCTCACAGGACAGTGATCACAGTAAAAATTTAAAGTACTATATTGCTAACAAGGCTCTACAAGAAAATCATCATTAATTGAATCCACTGTAGTATGTGAAAGTCCTTCAAGTGAAGAAGTGCAGTCACCATAGACCAGGAATTTTTTATGAGCTGACCAAAAACAAGCATCAATATGCCCATTGCCACATCTGACAGAGGAGTAGCCAAAAACAGACCAAAATGACATGAAAAGAGTATTTCACCTTCTTGGCCCTGTCCCGCCCAATCACATACTTGTCGAGCCCCTTACAAATCTCCTAGGGCGTTGGCAGATCCTTCCCCAAATCTCCTTGGGCGGGCAGCGGGCCCCGGTGGGAGAAGAGGATGTCCATGTGCTTGGAGCAGCGCGGGCTTGGACCTCCACGCGGATGTGGCACGACTCGGGCTCGTCGGTCGAGGACGACGACCAGCTGCCGCCCGAGGAGGACTCCCACTTGTGCCGCTCCTGGACGCACTGATGCGGCGGCGGGGCGACGGCGCCCACGGAGGCCGGGAAGCACTCGGCCACGGTGAGGGTGGAGGCGGCACGCGTGGCGGCGCCGGCGAAGTAGTGGGTAAGTAACCGAGTTGGGTGGGGATTGATCGGGAATAGAACATTCGGCGCGCGATGCGCGCCCTACCATTTGAACAATCAAATGCAAGTAGACAGAAAACAGAAAGAAACGAAAGGCGACAAACCACATGCCCCTCAGGATAGGCTGCATCAATCAAAACTCTAAATATTTTTTTATAACTATAAATTTGCTATTCAACAAATTAAATCTGAATAAGTATCTCTGATCTCCTTTTCTAGCATACCCATCAGCCCATCACCAGCATGGAAGTCAGCCTCAGCCACTCGTCCGACATGGCCAGCAGAAGCACCCACGGATGGGTGTGCCTTTCCACTTGATATCCTGATTGCATCAGAATTCTTCTGAACAATGAAGTCAGCTATCTCGTATCCAGCCTGTTAGGAGAGTCAAGCGAGTATCTGATTTGTTGATGAACAAATATAAAAACAGAATTGAACTTTTTAGTCATTAAGACTGCACATTGCTCCACTTACCAGGACCTGAAGAATGGCATGAAAGGGACTCCACTTATCATAGTGATATCTGATTTGGAATTCTTCCTGCGTTAGTACAGACAAATTGCAATTTACTCAGACGTACACATATATAAATCGCCTAAGGATTGCTTATTTTCTGCACTGCAAGCCAGCAGCAGCTCCTCTCGAGCACAAGAATCACACCAACTCTTGTGTCTCCGATCAATTCATGCAGCAACTCCACCACTGCGCAAGCATATGTAATGAGCTTGCAGAAGACCAAAACCAAATGGACATAATCACATTCTTCGAACACATACCAAAAATTGATAAAAGTAAAATTTTCATCAATATAAAGACGTATAAAAATGTTTAGTTTTAGACTGCATAAAACTGCAAGCCAGCAGCAGCTCCTCTCGAGCTCAAGAATCACACCAACTTCTGTGTCTCCGATCAATTCAAGCAGCAACTCCACCACTGCGCAAGCATATGTAATGAGCTTCCAGAAGACCAAAACCAAATGGACATAATCACATAAATCACATTCTTCTAACACATACCAATAAAATGATAAAAGTAAAATTTTCATCAAAATAAATATGTATAAAAATGTTTAGTTTTAGACTGCATAAAACTCAAGAGCCTACACATTAACAATGTCCATATGGTAGAGTAAAAATTATAAAATTATTTAGCGTGCTGTCTATTTAGTAATTTAATATTAAAATTATCATGTCAGTGAAGCCAACCTCTTTCCTGTGTACTATCATTCTTGGTCACTGAATTTTTCTCGCTCACTGATGAACGACTTTAAGCCTAAACGAGTTTTTCATATCCACAGCACATTTAGGCAGAAATGCATATCAAAACAAAAACAACCATGATCCAGGATAATGGCAGCTATGACCGTGTCTGATGTTTATCTATGAAAGGATCTGGATGTCGCCTAAAGGGGGTGAGTAGGCCGATCTGAAATTTATAAACAAATAGCAGCGGAAAAATATTTCTCAACAAATAAGCTGTCAGCCACCCAAACCGGAACTTCTGGTTCTACGCAGAATAGAGCACTTAGCTCAAAACCCCTTCTCACGGACTCTGATTTGGTGAATCTTGTAGAGTGAGCTTTTGCAGTATTTCTTAGCAGGTTCATAGAGTCCCTGCACACAGAAACACTACCAACACAGTAGATCAAACAATTTCACCAAATCACAAAAAATGCAAAAATAAATGAAATAACGGAGAGACACAAGGATTTGTTTGATCGAAGATCATATTCACCTTGTGCCCGCAAGCAGCCACACAGGACTCCGTTGAGGAACTCTTTAGTGACCGAGTATTTTTCAACACCTCCCACCGAGTCGGGTCTTTTTCAACCACTTTCTCACTTGCACTATCTTGCTTATTTCCTTGCGGAGGCGAAGCGCAACCCTCACAAACTTCCCGCAGCTCACCACACGACTTGGGAGCTCACAAGCAACCTCTAACCATCTAGGAGGTCAAACCTCCAAGAGTAACAAATGTATCACTTGTAGGACGAGATCAACACAACAGTGCTCAAAGTGTTTGTGCTCTCACAATCTTGCTCACGGTTTCTCTCTTCAACCCAACACAAGAATATGATCGAATCTCAAGACCTCGCAAAGAGGGGTTGGGGAGAGCTAAGCTTGGCTTTCTATCAGTTCTGGACGCAAGGGAAGCAACACAACAACCATAACAACAGCCACCTGCACAAGAAGGGGTGAAGGAGCTTTTATAGATGCTCTCTACGAAACTAGCTGTTAGTAGCCGTTGAAAGTCGAAACCTCCGGTTTTCCAAAACTGGAACTTCCGAGATTCAAACAAACTAACCATTGGACTTTGTCAGCACACAAATTACTCAAGAACCGGAACTTCTCGTTTGGGAAACCGGAACTTACAGTTTGCCCCAGTCAACACATGTCTAAATGTTCGTGTGACTTTAGTGTCTCTCATCAACTCACATAGATTACTTTGAGCACTGATACTTGATCAAGACACAATGTGATGCATCCCTCTTAATAGTATGACTTTCCTAAACTCAAGATTATTATAAAGTGCATATCATCAACTTGAGCCTCTCTTTTGATATTGAGCCATACTTGATCAATGTCTCTTTATGAGGATCTGCGTCGTCTTCTTTCTTCTCTCTGAGCACATAAACATTTGAGCTAGTGACTAAAACCAAGATCTCTAACTCATGAGAGTGATATTCATTCTTTGGTCTATATAGTCACCCTTATCATTTAAAATAATTATGTTTTCTATTATGAGACTCGCATGACCTTTGATTCCTCGGTGTCAACCACTTGGCTTGATTCTTCACCTTAGCTGAGTTCTTCGCGGTCAAGTCACCACTTGCCCTTCACTTTTGCTTAGTCCCTCAAATCCAAGCACTTGGTCAGAACAACCTTCACCTTAGGGTCACTTGAGCTTCATTGAGGACAACACCTTACTAAATCTTTCTTCAAATATGTATTGTTGACTTTCAATGATTATTCCATACATATCAACCTTCTAATCATAAGACCCAAGTATGCATGTCATCTTGTATCAAAAACACCTTGAAGTCTTTTGTTCTTTGACCATATTTGAGAGTTTCCAACAATGAGATCATCATATTGTCAATCGGGCTTATCAATTATCATTAGAGACATGACACAATATATCTTCATCATTAAATCGATCTCTATATGTAATTTACTCTTTGCTTGACATTTTATTCATAATATCATCACTAGATCACATAGTCATTTGCTTTTCCCTATTGTGAGCTATATAACCAATATTCAACTTGTTATGTTCACGTAGCTTGTGAATATGTGAATACCAACCTACTCACAATCTTAGATGAAAACGTTAGTCCTTTAATCATTGTTGTCACGCAATACACCAAAACTACTAAGGGAACTAGATGCTCTTGCAATCTAGAACAAGCAGGATAGTGCCAGGTCTGTGATGATAGAAATCTTCATTCAAAAGCCATTTTTGTTAAAGCATAAACACACAATTGTTTTGAGGCAATCAAAAGCATTCACAATTTCATCTGTTTATCATACATTGCAGCTTGAGCATGGAAAGAGATAGCTCATTGATAATCAGGCTGCAGTAGTAAAGCAAATATATGGTGGCATGGACAACTTGCTTTATGGTAATCAGCTGCCCTCAAACAGAATGTGATAAGAAAGTGGAATTCTTTCAAAGATTCTAGTAATTAAAAGCTATCTACAGGAATATTTCCAGGTCACACTTATTATATCCACAGAAATTGGGCATTTGCAAAAAAAAAAAGTGAAAGAAATGTCGAAAAAAGTACCTGGAAAAGAACACGGGCTAGCTTGAATGGAATTTCAACTTGCTTTGGTCCACTGTACTCCTAATCCAAGATCTTCTCAACATCCTTACTAGTGACCTAGAAGTCATCGCAGTTTCTGATTTCGGACTCTGAGAAGAATTCTAGTAGAGTAGGGGAACCAATCTAGAAGAAACATTCTTGAAATACATAGAGTCAAATCATCAGTGTTTTCGGATAACTCTGATTATAGAAACCGATAAAAACACTAGCACATTCAGTAGATATATCAACATCTATTGTCCCCAAAAAAGTCGCACACCCAACATTATTGCATATCAGAGACTCAAGACCTCTGAACCGGCCCCACCAGTTCATCCACATTACACATAAAATAGGAACATTTCAAGATATAGATGAAGAACTGGGCACCTAATAATTAGAACACACTTGTATATCAATTGTCCTGCACCGCAAAAGCCATACATATGTTCCAAGAATTGAGACACTACCACTCTGATTGAAGTGAATAAACAAAGCACACATGCCAGTTTGATTCGCTATTCAGAAGCAATTTCAGCGAGAAAAAGAACATCCCAACAAAAAAACTTTGCTAGCTGATTTGCGCACCCTATCATGGCACAATCACTAAACAGACTAACTATGATATTTTGCTTATCATGCAAGTTATGTCTGCATCTAAAATTCAGTCACGCTAACTATACATTTTAGATTAAGCAGACAAGAGGACTGAATTTCCAGGCACATTATGGTGCTACTAAATTTCATTCACATATCACATCACAGAAGCACATAGTTGTAGAAATGGATGTTCAAGGTTCCTAACTGCATCCGCTCCTACAAATGTTATGTCAACAAACATAATGGAGGGCAAGTAATATACTACACAATCACATAGATCAACAACAGATCTACCTGAAGAAATCGGGCATTGAGCCGAGTTTATACTAAAGCATACTATATTATATATTTTCTGTGCTAATATATTTAGATGGAGTCCAAAAAAATTGGATTTTGATTTGATGATTTTTATTTGATTTTCTATGATTTTTTCAAAATTTCATCCGAAATAAATAAAAAGAAAAAAAAGTCAAAAACGCCTTAAAAACCGCTTATATACAGCTAGGGGAGGTAAAACATACTGTTTGTTTCTAAAGTTGCTAGGGAGAGCCAGACAAATTAAATTTGGTTCAATGTCCACGGAGGTGGACTCGCTGCTTCGTAGGCGCCGTTTTCTAGAGCTCGCACTACTCCCGTGGGCCGTGGTGATCCCGTCCCGTACTTCCCTTCCGTAGATGGTACTCCCTCCATCCCTTTTTATAGTAAACGGCGCCCTGCTCTTCCCCTCTCCGCCTGCGGCGGCGCCAGTTCGATTTAGGGTCCGTCTGGATCCCTCTCCGCCGCTAGCCTCACCTCGTCAGCTCGCCTTCCCTTCCTTGCCTGCTCGCCTAGGTGGGCAAGGTGGCATTTGGTTCCCTGCCTCTGCTCGCCGTGCCGCCGGCCAACCTGTCATCTGAATCGGCGGAGGAGCAACTCGATCCAGCGGCCAAGCGACCGATTGGAGCGTGATTCGGCCACGGCGTGGTCGATTTCTTCCCTCTGCGGCGGCGCCAGTTCGATTTCTCCCCCTCGCGCCCTCTTCAGCTGTTCCGGGTTCCCAATCAAAACCGAGAGCGCACGCGAAGCACGGAATACGGAGATCTAGAGGCCGAGCCACAGAGGGCAGGGTAGACAGATTGATTGAGAGACAGTCACCGAAGGGCAAACTCTCTGCGCGCACAGGGACAGTAGGGAGAACCGAGGTTACCGGCCGCCTTTGTGTTCTCGTGTCATGGGATGCTGTCGCTAAATCGCCTCATGCTCAAGCAGGAGCGGAGGCGTCGCCGACGAATCCGAGCCCACAGTAAGCCTGCCCTTGGTCCTCTCGACCTCTCTGTTATTCGTCTCTGCTTGCTGTGCTCATGTCCTGAATTGAAATCTGTTAGTACCGTTGCATGTTCTGCGTATTTTTGCTCCATGTCCCTATGGGACGACGCTCTATTGCTGCTTTATGTTTCTCATAAAAAGATTAGATTTTTATGGTGTTTGCTGGTAGCGGCTTGTGTTTTCCACTGTTATCCAGTGGAAAAATACTCTCCTTTTTGTTGGAGAAGCAAACCGATACATTTAGACTCGTATAGCAGTCAGCATTTCTTGATTTGAGAAGTGGACAAGGCTCCATGTGCTACCAGCTTACCATAGGAAGCCAATGCTTTGTTTAGCCGATGTGGATTCTGGAATACAGTGAACATTACCTAAAATATCTATTACCATGTTTTTGCAATAAATTTATTTAAATAATTTTAATAAAGAGGGTTCCGATGCTTTTGCATTGATTGTATAGCAGAAACAAATTGGAATGCTGCATGCACATTGATGTGCTTGAATAGATTGGAATTCTGCATGAACATATTGGAACAAATTCCATAGTAAATTGGCTGAAAGGCTCATCCATCATGTACCTTGGTGGATGGCAATGTTTTGCTGAGGGCACTCTGGTGTAGTAAGGTTTATAGTGAACAATTTAAATATTCTTGTATATGTTGGACACTAGAAAAGTTTGTATATTATGCACATGTTATGATTGTTTCTCCTGTTAATATTGATACTATATCTATTTAGTTAACATGCATGATACGCTGCAGATCAAAAGTCTACTAAAGTGCCCAAGAAAAAGGATTCACTCTGCCAAGAAGATGATCATTATGAGGATGGTAAAAGGCCAATATATTCATGGCCAAACCTTCCTGAGGTACGTCAATAAACGTTGGTAAAGCTTATATCAAACTAAAAACTCCAGTATGCTTTCTTTAACTGCTCAATTGATGGACCTATGCTGGCTACATAGAAGTTCGTGAAAAAGATCTATTATTTACCCCTTTTGTTTATTGGAATTGTGATACTGAGGTGAGTTTAGTTACATACTTACATGGCAGCCATAACAAAAGTCTTTATTTGAAATATTCAGCTTCCGTAAACCTGTGCATCTTTGGTTTCACTTCCTCCCTTTGAAAGATGGAAACACATAACCAAATTCCATCCTTCTTTAACTTGATTACCATCTGGTCAGTAGTTACATGCAGATTTACATGAGTAGTTAAAAGTACCTTGTAGAACTTCGACAGTTTTGTTACATATCACTTTAAGACAAGAGTAGCAGCCTAACAGGTCCCTGCTTTGTAGTCCCCATTCTGAATTCTGGGCTCATTTCTCTATGAAAACCTTCCACTCGCTCTTTGTAGAAATAGGAGCAATCATGGCTGTATGATTGGAGAAAAAGAAAGATGACCACTTGTGAACTTGAGCATACATGCATAAGTGAGACACTTCACTGAATTGTTTCCATTGCTATGCTGCAAGCAAGTTTCGACAAGTCTCCACATTTCCCCTGCTCAGTATTGATTTCACTACAAAGCTTCGTACATCTACAGATATCCTATTGAACTGCACATCCTCGTACTGGTCTGCTGCGTAGTTGTGAAGGCATGTGCATGTACCTTATTCTGTAGCTACCAAGCTTGTTAGGCTGTTAAAATATCCATTAATAATTTGTACCATATGCAGAAGTTAATGTTCCCTTTGATTCAAATACAAACATGCCGTTTAGGATATTGACATGGTTTGCCAGTGAAGGTTTGACCAATAATTTCTTTAGAATTATGACATTGAAATATGATATAGTGATAGTAGCTTGTCGCTTTAGCTACTAATAAGAAGTGTTATTTTGGGTAAACCCAGAGTCACTAATACCACACTTCTAGAGATAAAGAGAAGACAAGCTTACCTACTATGGAACTACAATTGTATTCCATTGTACACTGTGTCGCTTGCACATTTGTACAAACATGAAGAGACCACCTGTGATAGAATTTTACTCCACGTAACCCCATTGCTTAAAAAAATCTAAAGAAATTATTTGCCTCAACAGTTCCAATGTTGAAGTTTTTTTTTCTTTTCCATGCTTTCGCAGGATGTCTGGTGCCATATACATTCCCTAATGCCACTGCGAGATGCTGCCCAATCTGCGTGTGTATCTCGTGCGTTTTTACGTTCTTGGAGGTGTCACCCCAAATCTAAATGTCACCGAGGAAACACTGTGCTTGAACATAGTGCACGTGGAAAAAAAGGTGGTATAGCAAGGTGTTTCACCATGAGAGTTGACAACATTCTGACAAATCACTCAGGCATCGGTGTGAAAACACTTAATCTTATAATCCCTGATTCTTGCAAGGTTGATACACACCGATTTAATCATTGGCTTCAGATTGCTATTGCACCTGGGATTGAAGAAGTCACAATTTCTTTTCCTGTACATTGCAAGACAAAGTGCAGTTTCCCATGCGCACTTTTATTGGTGGGTGTGGAAACTCAATTCGACATCTCCATCTCACTGACTGTGCCTTCCGTCCCCCGGTTGGATTTGGATTGCTTGAGAAGCTTGACAAAGCTGCATCTGTATGAAGTTTGTACCACGGGGGATGAGTTAGGGAATCTTTTCTCCAATTGTTTCACTCTGGAGCAGGTGCAACTCATATCTTTGCAGCGAGCTAATCTCCCTGAAGATACCATTCTGGCTGGAGCAGCTCAGCTTCCTTCATGTGTCTGCATGCTACATGCTCCAAGTGATTGAAATCAATGCTCCAAAAGTCCACACTCTGAAATTCTATGGTAACCCAGTACACCTCAAACTTGGAGAATCAGCGAAAGTGAAGAACCTAGAATTTAATCTTTCAAAAAATAGCTCTGTCAGTTATGCTATTACCAAGCTTCCTTCCACTGTGCCAACTCTTGAAAGTCTTGGAGTATCTTCGTATAGTGAGGTATCCTTTGAAACTTTAGGTTATAGATACCAGTGTTACGTTGTATCACAGTAGTCATGCTCTGAAATATAATGAACCTGGTATGTTTATGCAGATTAATACACCTATGGTAACCGACAAGTTTCTTAATCTAAAGTGTTTAAGGATTTATCTTTGTGGCTATGAGGCTTTTTCCCCAGCCTATGACTATTTGTCTTTGGTTTCGTTTCTGGATGCTTCACCTGCCTTGGAGACATTCATTTTGAGTGTAAGTTGCTTTCCATCTTGCAATTCTATTCAGACAAGAAGTGTTTATCTTGCAATATCTGTGGGTAGATTTAAAGGACACCAATTTGATCCCGTGCAGGTAAATCAGAAGGATGTGAAGCATGATTCTGTTTTTGGGAATGCCTCGCATATGAGGCAGATTCTTGGGCACAAACATGACAGGCTCAGGAAGGTGCAGATTAATGGCTTCTGCACAGCAAAGAGCATGGTTGAGCTAACTTGTCATATTCTTGAGAATGCAACATCCCTTGAAAGTCTTACAGTGGATACCATATTTGATGGGTTCATGGTTGGTGCTGATGTACGTAGGTGCTCTATCCAAAGGAGAAGTAAATGTAGGCATATTCCCAGGGATATGATATTAGAAGCACATAAAGCGCTCACGGCTTTCAATAGGTACATCCTGGGAAGGGTACCTCCTGCCGTGAAGTTAAATGTTTGGGAGCCTTGCAGTCAGTGCCATGCTATAGATGTTCGGTCACCTTAATTTTCCAATATTCGACCATTCTACAGTGTTGCGTACTGTTCCCATGACCGTTAAGTTTTAGTCTGATCTGGGTGCATTTTGTTTTAGCTCCATGTGTGTGAGGTACTGAGGGTCGAGTCAATAAACAACTATTTGGATGTTCCCTGATGTTCCCGTTGCATTAGCTGCGATGTTGCATTTCTGGATGTTTGGGCACCGTGCCACTACTGTACTGCTACGTTTTATCTAGTCAGATGATCTCATACGTTTTATCTACGGAATGAATATGCACCAGGTCACGGGCAGAAGCTGCCGGAGTTGAGGAGGAACCGCTCGATCACCGCTGCCCCTCTAAAAAAAACCAGCTCTGAGTCACGAACTCAACAATTTGTGTAATCTTTACTCTCCAATCTCACAATATCACTCCACAAGTCCTCGGAGTAAATGTCTGTTTCTCACGATAGAAACCGTCCTTGTCATCTTCCTCCTCTCCTAGTAGCAGCGCATGTGCAAGTGGTCAACTCGCAATTTTGATAGGTCTCTGCTGCTCTTCTCTCACCTCCTTTGGACTTTACAAGTGAGTTCAATTTGGTGAAAAAAGCTTTCAGTTGGGATAAGAAAAAATAAATGTAACTGCCCAATGGAAGAATTGATAACCCGCTCCTCTGTTTGCACCTCCAAATGAATTTTGGGAGCTATAGATCCATGTAACCTGTTAACATTGCACTTTTTTTTTTCGTTTTGACGGTTCACCTGCTTGAGATTTCATTCATTAGCCCATACACATTGTGCAAAGTATGAAGCTCCAAGCTTAACAACCTCTGCCTGGTCAGATAAAAATAAATTGTCATAAATAAAAATAAATTGTCATAAATAGTTCTATTGGAAATACCCTGCATTGGAGTATATGTGCAAGGTCTTAGACATATATGAACTGATTAAATTTGATATACAACCATTAGGGCATATAGCTTGTTTCTCCAAATCAACCCAACATGTATATGCAACATATAACCTGTTAAGTGATCGTTGTTCGAGCCCGCACCTCTGCTGGAGCATTAGCTGAGACTAGAACGGGCGGGCGCGCAATGCGCGCCCTACCAATATCTTAACAAAGAACAGTTAACCCGAGGGTGTAGCTAACTTCTTTATATGATGGAAAAGTAAATCTAAACCGCAAAATCTGAAGTTCATAGAGGTTTCTCCAGGCTTGTTTCTTAGTATAGAAAAGTAAATGCCTAAAATGGTATAGATAGATTTTTCAGACAGCTAGACATATATTCAACAGTGAATAGTAAATTATCATGAACGCTATCTCTTGTGATATCCAGCAAAGACATAAAAACACACAAAAAAAAAAACAGATATATCCTTTGCTATCATTTGCGCAGACACACAAAAAAAAAGGATCAACAAGCCAGCCACAGGTACCAATTCTGCAATTCTAGAATAAGAACTAATAGTCTGAGGAAAAAATGAAGTTGTTCATTTTTTAAAGATGACTAGAAATAGATATATGTTAGTGGGTTTTAACTATCCACTGTTACATCTGTATCCAGGGGCGGATCCACGACCCGGGTGGGGGGGGGGGGGGGCAGCCGGGTCGAGTCCGTGTGGTGCCATGTACTGTACCATTTAGTTTTAGGACAAAAGGCAACAAATAAAGATCCAGTTATGTCTGATAGAGCTCTGCAACTTCGCATCACTTCTCCAGCTGTGCGCGCCGTACTATTTATCCTATACTTTCTCACGGAACTAAGTGCCCTTCTGTTTTCTGGTCTCCACTCTTCCGGCACCAGAAATTTGTTGCTGTTGCTCCTAGTCCAGTCTCCTGCGTGATCAGCTGCACACAGTGAGACAAAGTGAATCTGTTGCTGTTGATCCTACTCGAGCCTCCTTGATCGGCTGCACACAGTCAATTTTTTCTTGGAATTAATTTATTCCTTGCTCCTACTTAACTTGTAGCCTCAGAAACATGATTTAGTTTGCGTAAATTTAATCAGTCATTGAAATGCATCTGTTTTAACATGGATGTCCATTCTTAAGACAAATTATTTCTTGGGCTCACAAAATTAGCCCCCTCGTGCTTCATTCCTGGATCCGCCACTGTCTGTATCATTCTAGGATCCACAGCAAGTTGCAGTGAAGCATGCAAATCAAATGACCATTAAAATTCAGATATCAGAGCTGAACTATCTTTCAATTGTAGTCAGCTATAACAAATCTAACTTCTATATGTATACATAATCTGATTGACATACAGTGAAGTTGAGCAGGACATAAACTGTTCAAGAGTGACTTCTTCGGCAGGATAGAGAAGTGAAATCAATTCTAGTAAATAATAAATCCAGTATAACACTGGGTTGCAGTTGTCTAGCAAATAAACGGGTTTATCTATCTGAATAATCATCTGAAGGTCAAAAATAATTTTATCTAGCCATTAATCATCCCATCAAAGACTATAGGATTGTAAAAAAGAATACTATTCATTGTGAAACTATATTTAATGATCACTTTTTAGTATTCTGTAAAATTTCAAGACACCTTATCAGATAAATCTATGTTGACATATTACACAACATATAATAAATATCAATAGAACATAGTATCTGTGCAGTTTGAGCAGAACAAAAATCCTACAAGCTGTTGTTGCAATGTGATAATCAGGTCCTGATCTTAACATATTCATTACAGACTATTCAAGGTCCCCACTAACATGTGCGAAAAGAATGTTCAAGCACATGTAGACATTAACTAAATCACTTGAATGGCACGCTACTAACAAATATTATAATGCAAATTAGAGGAGCGATTGACAAAACTGGGAATTGCATTCATATAGGGCATATAGCTAATAACCAGCTCCGTTTGGTACATGATCCATAAACAGAATTGCTAAACAAGAGAATACCATCGTTCTACTTTTTTTTTTACCTTGGTGGGGTCTACGTAGTGCATTGGTACTGCTTTCTACCTTGGTGGACTCCTTCATAGTACATTGGTGCCCTGGTGCAGTGGACCCGTGGCTGCTGCCTGCTGAATTCGTTTAGCCCCAGGTGAAGCACGGTCCAAGCGCTGCTGCGAGTGCCGGTGGTGAGGTTTGTGTTGGAAGGATCTGGAAGCGGCGGAGCTGATGAAAGCCTCTCTTGGGTACCTTGGACCTGATACTCGATGCCTTCTCACCGTACTGCCAAAACCATCCTGTTCCATGCCACCACGCTCGGCCCCGGACAGGGTTCTGAGTTAGAGAGAGAATATTGCAGAGCGATGAGAATAGGAGGGAGAGAGTCTGTGCGACCTGACTTTCTGTCGCCACACCCTTCACTTCAGTCGCGTCTGCTCGTCCCCCGCTCGGATTGGGTCAGAGAGAGAAGACCGGAGAAGATGATGAAATGGGATGAGAGAGATAAGGTAAAGAGAGAGGCACAGGTGACCCACTAACCTCGGTGCCCACAGATGTGTCGATTACCATGGCGCGATCAGATCTGGCATTGGAGCTTCGATCTGCCATGCGTCATATGTCTGTTTGGTGCTTCAGCATAGCTGCACTGGAGCTCAAGGTCGAGCCCGCATACAAGAGCTCAAGATAGTTTCCGACAAAGTCGATCTCACATGGCTCCCGAGTCTGCTTCGAGGCAAACGACGGAGTCTAAGCCGGCGGGAGCAACCAGGGGAAGGGCGCGGCGGCGCAAAGAAGAGCGAGGGAGAGAGGAAAGGGGGTGGAGA
>JACEFO010002687.1:0-82662 GCA_015342445.1 Digitaria exilis
AGTTTCGTCAAAAGTACAAACATGTCTAATAGAGATTGTAATTTAGACTCTCACGAATCCAGGGAGTATTTTTGTGCATTTTTCCGATTTTTGTACGATTTTTAATCGATTTTACAAGTTTCGGGAAAAATCAAACCTAGACTTAAGAATCTGTTTACGCAGAGAACCCTAGATCTTTCAAAACTTCGCGAACGAGTCCCTGGACTTTTGCGCAGAGACCCCTAAACAAAGGTAGACGATGAACTTGGGTCCCTGGGACCTCGCCGGAGTTGCGCCGGCCAAATGGCGGCGAACTAGGCTCGGGGAAGAGGGGGAAAAAGGGTCCTTGGCTCACCACGAGTCGTTTGGGGCACGGTTGGGAGGCCGGGGTCGACGGAGTTACGCCGGCGACGAGGAGGTGGCGGCGCGGCCGCCGCGGCTTCTACGCCGGCGAGCTCGGGGTCGTTCGCGGAGGGGGAGAGGTCCTTGAGCACCAGCAGAGCTTGGGGAAGCTAATGGCGTGCTCGAGGAAGCTCGGGGACGGCTCGGAGTAGGGTCTCGACGTGCGGGTGCTTCGACGGCCGGAATTCGCGATTTGGGGAAATCGCAAATTCTCGCCGGAGAAGGGACAATAGCTTGGGGAAAGTTGGGGGTTTTGGAGCTGGTGGAGTGGACTAGCTCCGTGCGGGATGGATTGGGGAATGGTGGAGCGTGGACGAGGAATTTCGCGAAGAGCTTGGGTTCGGCTTGCGCGTCGCGAGGAGGAAGAAGACCCGAGCGAGCGCGGGGAAGTGGAAATGACCAAGTGAGCGAGTGAGAGGAGGGGTGGGAGTGCGCGGTGGAGTGCTTGGGCACGCAAGGGAGGCACTGTGCGGCCTCGGGAGCGTGCGAGCGCGTGGGTGGCTGTCGCGGTCGCCATTGATGGCGCGGCGAGCTCGAACAGAGCGCGCGCGACACGATTGGGCGAGGAAGATTGTGGCGTGATCGCTGGGGATCCTCCACAGTGCTCCTTGGCGCGTAGCGAGCGAGCATCGCGACTGCGGGGCGGCGCTGCGCGGCTGCGACCAGTGCCGAGCGAGCTTGCCATGATGGCGCTCCGCGGCGCGAGGCAGCAGTGCGCCGTCGCCCGCGAAGTGACGGTACGGAAGGCTTGGACAAACGCGTGAGGACAAAAGCTAGCTGCCGCCACAGCTCGGCCGACCCGACGCGGTCTCCGCCACACGCCGGCCACGTGGCGGCCGGACTCCGGCCGGAGCAGAGCGCGCCAGGGGCGAGCTGGCAGCCCCGTGGAGCTCTTTGCCCCTTTTGAACTTTCTCCAAAAATTTGAGCTGAACTTCGAAACGTGTAAAATTAAAAGTTGGAGTTTGAGGTGCGGGACACAACTTCCGAGCTTGGACCGGGCACTTCGACCAGGCGCTACGGCGCTTCGAGCTTGAACCGCAAGCTCGAGCTTGCCGAGCCTCGAATGGTCGGAAACGCCACTCGAGGGTGAGTGCCCCCCTCGAGCTTGGCTGCGAAGCCTCGAGCGTGACGGAACGTCGCTCGAGGGTGAGTCCTCGAGCTTGGCTGCGGAGCCTCGAGGGTGACGGAACGTCGCTCGAGGGTGAGCCCTCGAGCTTGGCTGCGGAGCCTCGAGCGCGACGGACGGCGGGGCCTCGAGGGTCCTGTCGTGCAGCCTCGAATCGTGACGGAAACTACCGGCTAGGCTCGATCGTCACGGTCATAGCTCGATCGTCACGGACATACTGACTAGGCTCGATCGTCACGGACATACTGAACTAGGCTCGATCGTCACGGACATAGCTCGATCGGGACGGATTTTTACGGCTAACCTCGATCGTGACGGACATTCCCGCTCGAGGGTCACCGATCGGCGCGAACGCCGTGGCGAGGTTGTCGCGAAGGGCTGTCCGAGATGTTTAAGTTTTAGTTGGGTGCCAAACAACCCTTGTTTTTGAATTATAATTGAATTTTTGACGAATTTTTGAATTTCAACCCAATTCCCTGTTGTATTGATTTTAATTGCACTTTTTAATTCTTTTGACATCAGAGATGTCACATTTCCTAGTACCTATGACTTGCAATACTAGTATGAAAGGATCGATAGGGCATTGCTTTAGGTCCGTTACAAGTCGAGTGATTTCCTGTCACTCGCGAGACATAGGAATTGCTTGTCTTTACTTATGTTGGAATCATAAGGATTGACGGGCGGGATGATAGATGTAGATCTCCCGTCCGTGTATGATAATTGATTAAGGTCGAAATGTGTGGTTGAGTGTGTCAAGTTTTTGAACGTACCACATGCATGCCGATGTATGGGGATCGGTAAGCCCGGTACCAGATTGAAGCAGCTAGGGCCGATAGCCATCTCTCCTTGGAAACTTTGTTTTCCCCTGCCGTACACTTGTGGATATATGCGTGAGACTGTGAGTGAAGCAGTAAACCTTTATCCTAAGGAAATGGACCCGGTTCCGAATTGTGGATCGATGGGAAAGGTTGGGAAATGCTTGTACCTTTTATAGCAAGCAGAGTATCCGTGTGTGTTGGGTTTCCCCTGGCCAGGTAGCAGAAATTCGGTTCGAACTGTCCGCTTCTCGCGGTTAATGAGACTGCTTGACCGCCCTGCTACATTGAGTAACAAGTGGAACTATGAGAATGATGAACTTGTTGTATGAAATAAATTGTACTGCACCACTTGTATGATTAGACAGGATGCTAATCTAGAATGGTTAAATCTACTAGAATATGATGCTAAAACTTGAAAGCAAGGACCTACTCTTAGTTGCTTTTTGGCAAACAAACCCACCAGCCAAAAGCCTCTCATTGTCTAGATGTCGGTGATGTAGTTTTCACCAGACGGGTAAGCCTTGCTGAGTATTAGTATACTCAGCCTTGCTTGTGGCAATATTTTACAGGTATACCTTTGGATGTGGATGCTTTGTCTTGGCCTGCCCAGGTTCCACCTGGCTGGCACATCGAATGGGTTCCGTCCTCTGGCGAGGATCGGGAGGAGTAGCTTCGTGGCAGGCTTCAGCACGGAGTTATTTTGTATCGTCGTTAGATTGTTTTACTTCCGCTGCAATGAACCTCTAAATTCAGTTGTTATGGCTTTTTAAATTCCGCTGTAATGAACTTTTATTTCCGCTGCAAGACTTGTACTCTGATTTACATTTGAACCTGGTTTGTAATAACTTGTAATATCTATGTGTGTAAGTTAATTTGTGGAATGTTGTAATCTCTGGAACTCACCTTCGTGTGGGCGTGCTGTTGTTTCGATCGAGAAAAGAACGTGGTTTATCGGGTTTAATCCGACGGCGCTCCAGCTTATTCCGGATTAAGTGCCTGACTACTCGGTTAGTGGTCCCGGGGTACTTAACTTGGAATAATTTCGGAGTGGAACCGCCACAGCTGGCATCAGAGCCGAAACAGCGCACCGGAGAGACCAACAAACCTTAAAGAAATATTTTTGGAATAAAATTTGCCAACTCGTACTTCCGCCGTGCTTTTCGGTGGAAGGTTGTTGTTAGGACCGCTAAGGATCTTACCTAGAGCGTGAAGCCTATGTGGGTTAAGGGATCACGATATGATAGGTGGCAAATAGTATATTATACTGACTTCCAGCACATTTCATTCTGTCATTACTTTACGCAATGGTGGGCGCAAGGTACGGCGATTGCTGTAACGTACCACGGCACTATATGAAAATATAGTGGCGGCACATAGTCAATACGCTGTGATGGCGTATGAAAATAGAATAGGATGGTGGGCGCAAGGTACGGCGATTGCTGTAGCGTACCACGGCATCATATGCAAATATGATGGCGGCACAAAGTCAATACGCTATTCCAATAGCGTATGAAACTGTCAATATGTTGCCTTGGTGACATATGAACATTGCCCGTTCAATGTTAAACGATCGGGTGCCACCTCTATAGTGGGTGGTAATGAATGGAGACGCTTTCGTGAGTGCTGGCACGAAAGGTTGATTATATTGCTCTGGAATGGAATTTTCTGCAGGTACACTAACCACGATTCCGTAAGATGAACGGTTAGAAAAGTTCGGCTAGATAATATAGGGAGAGACGGATATTGCCTAGCCACCGGCACTAACTTCGTAAGCCAAAAGTTTATTGGCATGTGTGTTGGCGAGAACGAATAGGCCGCTCATGCTTTGCATCTCACCGAATTAACATCGAATACTAATAAGTGACCAAATCGAACCGCCGTCAAAGGAATTGAAATCAGAACCCAAAAATCCTGCTGAGAACAATCTGTTTGCACCCTTATTTCGAAACTGAAAACGTTGTTGAACGAAAAAGTGTTCAACACGAAAGTTGTCATAAATATTATGAAGTAAATGCTGGAGAAATTTCAACGAAAATGGTTCAGTAAAATTTGAGTTATGCTAAAAATGGTAACCCTCTGTCTGCTGGAAATTCTGGGGACAGTGAGATAAAAATTGAATTTTTACACCATCTTAACGCAGTTTTTGCTCAAACCTCCAACAGGAAACTTGTTAGGAATTGTTTAAACAATGTCCTGGCCAAATTTGGGGAGTTTTGAGCTTGTAGATTTCGAGATGTGTAATTTTTACCACCCTGCACAGAATCTGTTTTTGCTCTTTGGCACTGACCGGTTCTCACCCTTGCCCCTTTTTCCTTTTGGTTCAGATGGACGCCCTCGCTGACCTGGCTAGCTACCCCAACGACGTGTCTTTCTCTGATTGCTTGGGATGGGAAGGCTTCCCTAGCATCTTGTGGTCGGTTCTGCAGGCACTTGGCTATCCTACACCGCCACAATATGAGAGAATCCTCATCCGAGACCGTGGTGTGACTCGTTCCCGTGTGCGTTTGGTGGTACACCGTCACCCGCCGTGTCCTAGTTCCCCCACCTGGACGGTGGAAGTTCATGGACACCACATGGAGACGACTTGTGAGCTAGCTGCCTTGAATGGCATCAGTTCTTTTTGTGCTCAGAACCAGAGCTTGGTAGAGCACCAGTTGCTTGGGCTGTTCCCACCAACTCAGCCGGATGATCCCCACTGGATGAGGCGCTACCTTAGCTCTCCTTTGAGGATGGCGGAGAACCCCGTCGCAGCAACCGCTTTGATGATGAGGTGGATACGGGCGTATCACCGTTTGCAGGCACTTCTTGGACGGTCGCAGAGCGAGATGCTCAACATTGCTATGGACATGTCCGCTCGCGCCCGTGACATAGGGGTTGAGAGGACCTCTTTGTCCATTGAGGTGACCACTAGAGATGCCATGATTGCTGACTTGGAGAGGCAATTGAATGACCTCCAGATTGCACACAACAACACCCAGAATGAGTTAGCACAAACTAGAGATGAGCTTGAGGAGGTACATGGTACCTTGGAGCATGCAAATGCTATGCTTGCCGCCCATGACGCTCAGCACCTTCTTGAGCAAGAAGGAGGGAATGGTGAAGGAGAGGCCCCCGATTCCGACATGGACACCGAGGATAACATGCCGTCCCTTCCAGCTCCACCTTCACCTATGGGCAGCGAGGCTACCGCTAACAATTTGGATGATTTTTAGAGTGGTAGTAGCAAATTTACTCCTCCGCTAGGCCTAGAATTTTTGGCTTCATGTTGTAATAGGCTAGATGGAGTTGAGCTCCCCAAGTTATCTTTTGTGGCATTGTAAAATTAATGGTGTGGTTGTGGTGTAAAACTTGATGATGTTGTTACAGCTGTGTTGAAAACATTCTGCAGCTGACATTGTTTCAATTATTGATGGGTTTTCCATTCATTTCTGGGCTGTGATGTGAACTACAAAGTTGTTTGGAATTTGTCAAACAAAATGATCACCAAATTGCAACCCCATTGGTTAAGCGAAATAAAAATGGCAACCAAAACACTATAGCTCGGCCTGCTGAAAAACAGCAAATGCAGAGAGCTAAAGATTGAATTTTTCGGCTTAGTTCCAGTCCGAATTTGATTCTGAGCCCAACATGAAAGTTGTAGAGCATGAAATTTTCGAGCTACTGACTGAATTGGAGCATTTGACTTGTTTCCTGTCGGGAGATATGATTTTTCTTCCGAACTGCGTGCTGACTTGCCATTCTGCGCAGTACACTTTAAATATTGACACGTTCTATCTTGTCATTCATTATGCAAGCTTATGGAATGTGGCTAATACAAGTACCTACTGCAGATGGCAATCACCCGCAGCGGTCACGACGCTAGTGGCTCCAACGCTAACCAGCAGGGGCCAGAGGGGCAGCAACAGCCACCGCCACCTCCTCCTCCGCAGCAACCTCCGACGTGGCAGCAGCTTTATGCCACGCAAACGGAGATTCTCCGGAACCTGCAGCATCAGCAGCAGATGATGCAGCAGCAGATGCTTCAGCAGGGAGGTCAACGGGCCCCTCAGCCTCAGGTGGCCCGATACGAGGATTTTCTGGCAACGCACCCGCCGATCTTCTCTCGTGCTGATGAGCCTTTGGAGGCCGACACATGGATTCGAGCCGTTGAGTCCAAGTTCACCATTTTGGCGACGCCTTGCACTTCCAACCGCAAGGTCGTGTTCGCGGCGCAGCAGCTCCGCGGCCCAGCTCTCCTTTGGTGGGAGAACTACCTGGCCCTGCAGCAGGAGGGTCATGTAGTTGAGTGGGATGAGTTCAAAGCTGCATTCAAAGCTCATCACATTCCGGCCGGTCTAGTAGAGCGAAAGCTGAATGAGTTTTTGGCGCTGACCCAGGGTACCCGCACAGTGCTCCAGTACTCCCAGGCCTTCAATGGTCTGTGCCCTTATGCGGGTCATCACGCCGACTCCGACGAGAAGAAGCTAGAGAGGTTCCGACGTGGCCTTAACACCAAGTTGAAGGCACAGTTGGCCACCACCCGTGCTGCCACGTACGGCGATCTCGTGAACCTTGCCATCACCCAGGAAGACGCCAATGTGGTGCACAAGGCGGAGAAGAAGAGGAAGACTCCCGCTGGACCGTCGAGCGCGCAGCCGCAGAGGTTCCGCTTGGTTCCCCCGGCTGCACCGCAGGGACAGTCCAGGGCACCTCAGGGAGGTGGATGGGTTGCTAGGCCGCCACAGCCTAACGCGCCTCGTTTCCCTCCACCGCCGCAGCAGCAGCAAGCACCAAGGCAAAATGCACAGCAGCCAGCTCGCCCTGGAGCCGGCTATCAGTGCTTCAAGTGTGGAAGTAAAGATCATTTTATCAAGGATTGTCCGCAGAACAAGCAGCAAAACCAACGCCCGGGAAATCAGCAAGGCAAGGGCAAGCAGCAGCAGCAGCGTGTGCAAGTTCGCCAAGGACGGCTCAACTACACCAACTTGGCCGACCTGCCCGAGGGAGCCCCAGACATGACTGGTATCTTCCCTATCTGCACTCAACCTGCTGTGATATTATTTGATTCCGGGGCAACGCATAGTTTTATAAGCACAAGATTTCATGTGAAATGCGGATTAAAATCTTACCATACCAAATCATCGTATGTGATATCAACTGCGGGAGGCAAGATTGCATCCAACCAAGTCACCCACAAGGTTCCAATCAGGCTGGGAAGTAAAACATTTCCTACTGATTTGATTCTGCTTGGAATGGAAGGAATTGACATTGTGTTAGGAGCCAATTGGATGACTCAACATAAGGTTGTCCTAGATGTTGCGGAAAGAGTTGTTGAGATAAACTCGCCTACGCATGGCCCGAGTGTGCTATATCTGCCACAGCGGACTTGCGTCGATGCGTGTGCTTACACAATGGTAGAAACCCAACTAAAGGACATTCCGGTGGTATGTGAGTATGCCGATGTATTTCCGGATGACTTACCTGGGATGCCGCCGGATAGAGACATTGAATTCGTGATTGAACTTCAACCTGGCACAGCACCTATATCAAAGAGACCATATAGAATGCCGCCCAATGAATTGGCTGAATTAAAAATTCAACTCCAAGAATTGCTAGATAAGGGTTTCATTCGTCCAAGTGTATCACCTTGGGGATGTCCCGCTATCTTTGTGAAAAAGAAGGACCATTCCTTGAGGTTGTGTATTGATTACCGGTCTCTCAATGCGGTAACCATCAAGAACAAGTATCCGCTTCCCCGTATTGACATCTTGTTTGACCAATTAGCTGGCGCCAGAGTATTCTCCAAGATTGACCTACGCTCTGGCTATCATCAAATCAAAATCAGGCCTTGTGACATTCCAAAGACTGCCTTTTCCACACGTTACGGGCTTTATGAATTTTTGGTTATGTCCTTTGGACTCACGAATGCCCCAGTCTATTTCATGTACCTCATGAATTCGGTCTTCATGTCTGAACTAGACAAGTTTGTGGTGGTTTTCATTGATGACATTCTTATATATTCTAAGAATGAGGAAGAGCATGCCGAGCACCTTCGCATTGTTCTTCAGAGATTGAGAGATCACCAGCTCTATGCCAAGTTCTCCAAGTGTGAATTCTGGCTTGAGAGCGTGAAGTTTTTAGGTCACACGGTTTCCAAGGATGGTATATCCGTGGATCCAACCAAAGTGCAAGAGGTGCTAGATTGGCAACCACCTACATCTGTCCACGAGATTCGGAGTTTTCTGGGTTTAGCCGGTTATTACCGTCGTTTTATTCCGGATTTCTCTCGGATAGCAAAGCCCATGACCGAACTCTTGAAGAAGGGAGTTAAATTTGAGTGGAATGACAAATGTGAGGAAGCTTTCCACACCTTGCGAAGACATTTAACTTCAGCCCCAGTTTTGGCTCAGCCTGATTGCACCAAGCCTTATGATGTCTATTGCGATGCATCAGGCACCGGTCTTGGCTGTGTTCTCATGCAAGAGAACCGGGTCATTGCTTATGCTTCTCGAGCACTTCGGCCTCATGAGCAAAACTACCCCACGCACGATCTTGAGTTAGCAGCGGTCATTCATGCTCTCAAGATGTGGAGACACTATTTGATGGGTGTTCCCTGCAACATATACACAGACCACAAGAGCCTCAAATATGTTTTCACTCAGGCACATTTGAATATGAGACAGCGAAGATGGTTGGAGTTAGCAAAGGACTATGACCTTAGTGTGCATTATCACCCCGGGAAGGCTAATGTAGTTGCGGATGCACTAAGCCGCAAGGCTCGTTGTCATTGTCTTTCCGTGGAGTCCTACGCTGACACCCTGTGTCATGAAATGGCAAAGCTCAATTTGGAGATTGTTCCACACGGGTACTTCAGCCATATTGCAGTGGAACCAACCTTGCACGATCAGATTGTTGTAGCCCAATTAAATGACGCGAGCATTAAAATCCTTAAAAGGAAATTGTCCAAGGAGAAGGTGAAAGAGAAGTACAAGTGTTTCCGGCTAGATGGGCAGGGAGTAATGTGGTTTGGGCATCGCCTCGTGGTGCCTAAAAACACGGAACTCCGGAGGAAGATTATGGATGAGGCACATCTCTCTAAATTTTCTATTCATCCCGGCAGCACCAAAATGTACCAAGATTTGAAACAAAACTTTTGGTGGACTCGAATGAAGCGAGAAATTGCCACGTATGTGTCGGAATGTGACACATGCCAGCGGGTTAAGGCCAGCCACTTGAAGGTAGCAGGCACGCTTCAACCTCTACCTATTCCCTCATGGAAGTGGGAAGATATAAGCATGGACTTTATTGTTGGACTTCCCAGAACCCCTCAGGGGCATGATTCTATTTGGGTAATTGTGGACCGCCTTACCAAGACCGCACATTTTATTCCGGTCAATACCTTTTATAACGCTAAGAAGTACGCGGAGATTTATTTGGAGCGGATCGTTTGTCTACATGGGGTACCCAAGACGATAATTTCAGATCGTGGTGCTCCGTTCGTAGCACGCTTTTGGGAACAATTGCAATTATCCCTAGGCACCAAACTGATCCGTAGTTCAGCATATCACCCACAAACCGATGGGCAGACGGAAAGGGTAAATCAAATACTTGAGGATATGCTTCGAGCTTGTGTTATTCATTATGGGAAGAATTGGGAGAAGTGTTTATCCCTGGCCGAATTCTCCTATAACAATAGCTACCAAGCGAGTCTCAAAATGGCACCTTTCGAAGCCTTATATGGTAGAAGATGTCGGACCCCGTTGTGTTGGTCCCAGGCAGGCGAGAGGTATGCTTATGGCCCTGACCTTGTAAAGGAAGCAGAGGAAAAGGTTAGAATCATTCGTGAAAATTTGAGAACTGCCCAGTCAAGGCAGAAGAGTTACTTTGATCAACGGCGAAAACCACTTCAGTTTGAAGTTGGTGATCACGTGTATCTTAAAGTCTCCCCGACCAAAGGTGTGCAAAGATTCGGATTAAAAGGAAAGCTTGCACCTCGTTATATCGGCCCGTATGAAATTACTCAGCAATATGGGCCGGTAGCCTATCAAGTGAAGCTTCCCGAAAAACTTTCAGCTGTACACAATGTATTCCATGTTTCTCAACTCAAGAGGTGTCTTCGTGTTCCGACCGAAGTTGTTGAACAAGAGGAACTCTCGGTTGAACCGGATCTCTCTTATGATGAGCATCCCGTTAAGATCCTCGACGAGAAAGAGCGACAAACACGAAGGAAGGGACTTAAAATGTACAAAGTTCAGTGGAGTCATCACTCCGAAGATGAAGCCACGTGGGAAACCGAGGACTATCTTAGGAAGAATTTCCCCGACATACTTTCATAAGCCGAGGTATTTCTTTTCCCCTCTCTATCTCTAGGTTTAATCGAATCTCGGGACGAGATTCCTTTTAAGGGGGGTAGGCTGTGACATCTCTGATGACAAAAGAATTAAAAAGTGCAATTAAAATCAATGCAACAGGGAATTGGGTTGAAATTCAAAAATTCGTCAAAAATTCAATTATAATTCAAAAACAAGGGTTGTTTGGACACCCAACTGAAATCTCAAGACTTGGGTGCTGAACTTAAAAATCTCGGACCAAAGGAGTAGTTGTCATCACCTACAGCCCTTCGCGACAACCTCGCCACGGCGTTCGTTCCGCTCGATGACCCTCGAGCGGGGATGTCCGTCACGATCGAGCTTAGCCCGTATATCCGTCACGATCGAGCTTAGCCCGGATGTCCGTCACGATCGAGCTTAGCCGTATATCCGTCCCGATCGAGCTATGTCCGTGACGATCGAGCCATGTCCGTGACGATCGAGCTATGTCCGTCACGATCGAGCCTAGCCAGTAGTTTCCGTGACGATCGAGGCCGCACGATAGGACTTACCCTCGAGCGACGTTCCGTCACGCTCGAGGCTCCGCAGCCAAGCTCGAGGGGGCACTTACCCTCGAGCGACGTTCCGTCACCCTCGAGGCTCCGCAGCCAAGCTCGAGGGGGCACTTACCCTCGAGCGACGTTCCGTCACGCTCGACGTTCCGCAGCCAAGCTCGAGGACTCACCCTCGAGCGACGTTCCGGCACGCTCGAGGCTCCGCAGCCAAGCTCGAGCACTTACCCTCGAGCGACGTTCCGTCACGCTCGAGGCTTCGCAGCCAAGCTCGAGGGGGGCACTCGCCCTCGAGTGGCGTTTCCGACCATTCGAGGCTCGGCAAGCTCGAGCTTGCGTTCAAGCTCGAAGCGCCGTAGCGCCTGGTCGAAGTGCCTGGTCCAAGCTCGAAAGTTGTGTCCCACACCTCTGACCCCAACTTTTAATTTTACCCGTTTCGAAGTTCAGTTCGAATTTTTGGAGAAAATTCGAATTTGGAAATCGGAGCTCCACGGGCATGCTACAGTGCCCCTGGCGCGCGCTGCGCTGGCCGGAGCTCGGCCGCCACGTGGCCGGCGAGCGGCGCAGGCGGCGCTGAGCTGGCCAAGCCGCGGCGGACGCTGGCGCTTGTCGCCTAGCTCTTGTCCGGCCACTCCCGAGCCATCACTTCGCCGCTGTCGCCTCGCCTCGCCTCGCGCCGCGGAGCGCCATCATACGGTCGCGCGCCGCCGTGGCCGCACGCGCGCTCGCGCCGCGCCGAGTGCACTGCAGGCGGTAGAGTCCATTCGCATCGCGCCAAAGCCTCTGCTGAGGATCTCCACTTCTTCACGTGATGATCTTTGACGCCCAACCGCGCGTGTGCGCTCTGTTCGAGCTCGCGCGCCATCAATGGCGACCGCGACAGCCACCCACGCGCTCGCACGCTCCCGAGGCCGCACAGTGCCTCCCTTGCGTGCTCAATCACTCCACCGCGCACTCACACCCCTCCTCTCACTCGCTCACTTGGCCATTTCCACTTCCCCGCGCTCGCTCGGTCTTCTTCCTCCTCGCGACGCGCAAGCCGAACCCAAGCTCTTCGCGAAATTCCTCGTCCACGCTCCACCATTCCCAAATCCATCCCGCACGGAGCTAGTCCACTCCACCAGCTCCAAAACCCCCAACTTTCCCCAAGACATTGTCCTTTCTCCGGCGAGAATTTGAGATTTCCCCCAAATCGCGAATTCCGGCCACCGGAGCACCCGCACGTCGAGCCCCTACTCCGAGCCGTCCCCGAGCTTCCTCGAGCACGCCATTAGCTTCCCCAAGCTCTGCTGGTGCTCAAGGACCTCTTCCCCCCTCCGCAACGACCCCGAGCTCACCGGCGTAGAAGCCGCGGCGGCCGCGCCGCCACCACCTCGTCGCCGGCGAAACTCCGACCATCCCCGGCCTCCAAACCGTCCCCAAACGACTCGTGGTGAGCCCAGGATCCTTTTCCCCCACTTCCCCGTGCCTAGTTCGCCGCCGTTTGGCCGGCGCAACTCCGGCGAGAGCCGAGGGCTTTCCTTCATCGTCTTCGTTTGTCCGGGGGCCTCTGTGCAAAAGTGCAGGACTGGTTCGCGAAGTTTTGAAAGATCTAGGGTTCTCTGCGTAAAAAGATTCTTAAGTCTAGATTTGATTTTCCCGAAACTTGTAAAATCGATTAAAAATCGTAAAAAAATCGGAAAAATGCACAAAAATACTCCCTGGATTCGTGAGAGTCTAAATTACAATCTCTATTAGACATGTTTGTACTTTTGACGAACTGTTTTTGAATTAAAATTCAAACAAGGAAAATCTAAAGTTATGCACCATTTCCAATCCAGAGCTGCGCTAGGGTTGAGCTTTGGATATGTTGTGTAGAGTGGCTTTGGACAGCTTGTGTCCAAAGGGGACGTAAAAATATGAACTATAGCTCCTGTTATGAATTAAAATAGGTTTTCTGTCTTTTTGCAGTGCAGAAATCATTAAAAATAATTTGTATAGTGAAAAATCACCATTTTGCTCCTGGAGACTTAAAACTTGTTAGCACACATGTTAAAAATGAAAAACTTAATTTTTTTGCTCTGTTTAGGATGGCAAATAATTAAATATGGTTTTTGGTTAGAAAATCATTGAGGATCACCCAAGGGTTATTTTGAGCCATCACTTGGCCAGAGCCCTCCTCATGCTGATGCTTAGCTTTGGTAGGAAGATCTCTTGAAATGGGTGAAGTTTCGATTTTATATGAATTAAATTCAATTCTGCTGGCAGCAACTTGTTATATTTTTAATAAATTATGTGTAGCTCAAAATTAGCTAAATTTTGGAGTGAGCTTAACTCTTATACTCCAGTAGCTGTCATAAAGTTTATAGATAAAAATGATGAGCAGAAAAGGAGAAACAAAAATGCGAAGTAATCTAGATGGAAATCGATTTATATAAAAGAATAAACCTTTTTGTAGTTAGTTAGAATAAAATAAATGGAATCTGAAATTCCAGAACAGCCACCCTAAGTTATGCATCTCATGTAGAAGGCGCCATCCCGGACGGCAACTACCACCTCATTCCCGCAGACGAGAAAGAAGTCCCGGAGGAAGGTGCCGGTGCAGGATCGACCAACCCGGAGGCTAACCCCCAGTCCGAGCAAGAAGGCAAGCCCCGGAGCATAACCTAACTTTACCAAATTATGCACTTTGAATTCTCTATGTTTGTGGATTTACGTTTCAAGGAATTGATTGAATACCTTAGCTGCACATTTCCTAGTACCTATGACTTGCAATACTAGTATGAAAGGATCGATAGGGCATTGCTTTAGGTCCGTTACAAGTCGAGTGATTTCCTGTCACTCGCGAGACATAGGAATTGCTTGTCTTTACTTATGTTGGAATCATAAGGATTGACGGGCGGGATGATAGATGTAGATCTCCCGTCCGTGTATGATAATTGATTAAGGTCGAAATGTGTGGTTGAGTGTGTCAAGTTTTTGAACGTACCACATGCATGCCGATGTATGGGGATCGGTAAGCCCGGTACCAGATTGAAGCAGCTAGGGCCGATAGCCATCTCTCCTTGGAAACTTTGTTTTCCCCTGCCGTACACTTGTGGATATATGCGTGAGACTGTGAGTGAAGCAGTAAACCTTTATCCTAAGGAAATGGACCCGGTTCCGAATTGTGGATCGATGGGAAAGGTTGGGAAATGCTTGTACCTTTTATAGCAAGCAGAGTATCCGTGTGTGTTGGGTTTTCCCTGGCCAGGTAGCAGAAATTCGGTTCGAACTGTCCGCTTCTCGCGGTTAATGAGACTGCTTGACCGCCCTGCTACATTGAGTAACAAGTGGAACTATGAGAATGATGAACTTGTTGTATGAAATAAATTGTACTGCACCACTTGTATGATTAGACAGGATGCTAATCTAGAATGGTTAAATCTACTAGAATATGATGCTAAAACTTGAAAGCAAGGACCTACTCTTAGTTGCTTTTTGGCAAACAAACCCACCAGCCAAAAGCCTCTCATTGTCTAGATGTCGGTGATGTAGTTTTCACCAGACGGGTAAGCCTTGCTGAGTATTAGTATACTCAGCCTTGCTTGTGGCAATATTTTACAGGTATACCTTTGGATGTGGATGCTTTGTCTTGGCCTGCCCAGGTTCCACCTGGCTGGCACATCGAATGGGTTCCGTCCTCTGGCGAGGATCGGGAGGAGTAGCTTCGTGGCAGGCTTCAGCACGGAGTTATTTTGTATCGTCGTTAGATTGTTTTACTTCCGCTGCAATGAACCTCTAAATTCAGTTGTTATGGCTTTTTAAATTCCGCTGTAATGAACTTTTATTTCCGCTGCAAGACTTGTACTCTGATTTACATTTGAACCTGGTTTGTAATAACTTGTAATATCTATGTGTGTAAGTTAATTTGTGGAATGTTGTAATCTCTGGAACTCACCTTCGTGTGGGCGTGCTGTTGTTTCGATCGAGAAAAGAACGTGGTTTATCGGGTTTAATCCGACGGCGCTCCAGCTTATTCCGGATTAAGTGCCTGACTACTCGGTTAGTGGTCCCGGGGTACTTAACTTGGAATAATTTCGGAGTGGAACCGCCACATCCTCCCATTTCCATACAGGGATATTCAAAGGTTGTAACAACCCAACAACTTTCTGAGTGATAGGCTTCACCCTTCGGCATGTATCACATTTTGATACATAGCGAGCAATTTCTCTTTTCATTCGAGTCCACCATACTCTTTGTTTCAAGTCATGATACATCTTTGTACTCTCGGGATGAATAGAGTACCTCGATAAATGGGCTTCATCCAAAATCTTCCTCCTCAACTCCCAATCTTTTGGCACCACAATCCTACCTCTGAAATAAAAGATTTTATTCGCGTCTTGAGTAAAACATACTGTCTCTCCTTCAGCTATAAGCTTCTTCAGGATATTCATTTTCTTATCTTTTAATTGGGCCCTCTCAATTTGTTCCTTCAAAGCATCAGGAATCACAATATTTCTTACAGAACCTTGAACAATCATTTCAATTCCCATTTCTTCCATCTCTTGACATAAGGTCTTTGCCCTTCTATGAACCGTTAGACAATGACATTGAGCCTTTCTGCTCAAAGCATCGGCTACCACGTTGGCCTTACCCGGATGATAATAAATATCCAAATTATAATCCTTAATCAACTCCAACCACCTTCGTTGCCTTATGTTTAGCTCGGATTGAGTAAAAATATACTTTAAGCTTTTATGGTCAGAATAGATATGACACACACTTCCCAATAGATAGTGTTGCCATATCTTAAGAGCATGCACTACGGTAGCAAGTTCTAAATCATGAGTGGGGTAATTTTCTTCATGCCGTTTTAGCTGCCTCGAGGAATAAGCAATGACTCTACCCTCTTGCATTAAAACGCAGCCCACACCTTTACTGGAAGCATCACAATAAATATCAAAAGGCTTCTCGATGTCCGGTTGAGCTAAAACTGGAGCAGTAGTCAACAACTTCTTTAACTTCTGAAACGCTTCTTCACATTGAGCACTCCACTCAAACTTATTTTCCTTTTTAAGTAACTCAGTCAAAGGTTTGGCTATCTTGGAGAAATCCGGAATGAACCTCCGATAATAACCGGCCATTCCCTGAAAACTCCTAACTTTTGTCACCGATTGCGGTGGTTGCCAATTCAACACATCTTTAACCTTACTTGGGTCGACTTCCACGCCATCCGCTGACAAAACATGGCCCAAGAAAGGTACCTTTTTCAACCAGAACTCACACTCACTTAATTTTGCATACAACTTATGATCTCTCAACCTTTGCAGAACAATACGCAAATGCTCTGCATGCTCTTCCTCACTTCTGGAGAAAACCAAGATATCATCTATGAACACCACTACAAACTTATCTAGTTCTGGCATAAACACAGTGTTCATCAAATACATGAAATGCGCTGGGGCATTTGTCAACCCAAAGGACATTACTAGATATTCATAGAGACCATATCTAGTGGAGAAAGCGGTTTTAGGGATATCTTCCAGCTTAATCCGTATCTGGTGATACCCTGACCGGAGATCAATTTTAGAAAAGACTTTTGCTCCAGCGAATTGATCAAACAACAAATCAATCCGGGGTAAAGGATATTTGTTCTTGATAGTTACCGCATTCAAGGGACAGTAATCAACACATAACCTTAAGGTATGATCTTTCTTTTTCACAAAAATAGCCGGACAACCCCACGGAGATGCACTGGGCCGAATGAAACCCATATCTAGCAACTCCTGCAATTGCACTTTCAATTCTGCTAGCTCCTTAGGTGGCATTCTGTAAGGTCTTCTAGATATCGGAGCTGTACCCGGCTCAAGCTCAATAGTAAACTCCACCTCTCTAACGGGTGGTAACCCCGGTAAATCCTCCGGGAAGACATCCGGGAATTCATTAACCACAGGTATTGACTCTAAGGTCACTGCTCTCGTCTTCCTGACCCAATCTAAAGTTTGGTGGGCAGGTAAAGTGATCTTCACAACATGACCAAGGGCATTATGGAAGCAAACTTCCCGGGATCCCGTATCTATCAACACTTTGTTCTGGGTCATCCAATTCATCCCCAAAATAATATCAATCCCTTGATCTTCAAGAACTAAGGGTAAAACATTAACCATGTGCCCCTCTAAACTCAGAGCCACATCATTAGCCACTAGATTAGTAGTTTGCTTTGCCCCCGTGGATTCTATCACATACTTATTTCGCAACACCCTAGTTGCTAATTGGTGTTTCTCCACAAAAGCCTTACTTATAAACGTATGCGAAGCACCAGAATCAAACAAAACAATGGCGGGTTGATTGTTAGGAGAAAACATACCAGCCATGACCGGTTCTCCCTCCGGTATTTCTTCAATATGCATAAAATGGACTCTCTCGGTCTTGTATTAAAAACCTTCTTCCTGACAAACTTCTGGCCCACACCTTGCCCTGAAGTTTGTGCCTTGACATTCTGATTGCCAGCTTGCTTAGGAAGGCGACAATCTCGAGCAAAATGTCCAGCTTGCCCACAATTGTAACATGGTTGTTTGTTACCTGGCGCTGTGGGATAACGATTATCTTGTGGCTGAGGGTTAACTGGGCGAGGCGCATTATAAGGACTCCTCACCACCCACGATTGCTGCGGAGGTTGCTGCTGTGGAGCTCGGAAAGTCGGACGAGGTGGCCCCCGATAAACCACCGTGTAACGCGGTGGAACACTGCTCGAGGCTCCAATGGGAGGGTTCTTCCTCTTAAGAGCTTCCTCACGCCTGAGAGATTCATCCAAAGCTTTCATCTTTGCCTCGGCCGAGATAGCCATACTCACTGCCTCGCCATAGTTATGCAGGGTGCAAGTGACCAACTTCTCCTGCATTCTGACATTAAGCCCTCGGAGATAGCAATCCCTCTTCTTGGTCTCACTGTCCACATGTTTAGGAGCGTACTGAGCCAAATGATCAAAGTCACGGGTATACTCCAGCACACTCCTGTTACCCTGTTGCAGCCTTAAGAATTCCTCCAACTTCATTTTCAGAATACCATCGGGAATAAAATGGGCACAGAAAACCGTTTTGAAATCTTCCCAATTCAGCTCTCCTCCAGCAGGCTGTCGAGACAAGAAACTAGCCCACCAAGTACCAGCAGGTCCCTGCAGTTGCAACCCTGCGAACTCCACTTTCTGAGCTTCAGTACACTGAGGAATAACACGGAACTTCTGCTCCAAAGTCTGGATCCATTCCCGAGCTTCGAGTGGATGTTCAGCATGACTGAAGATTGGTGGATGTGTCTCCAGGAATTTAGACTATGTAACCCCCTGATGCCCAGCTTGCCTTCTGGGTGGGCGATTACCCAAGTTTTGAGCAATCAGGTTTAACAACCGAATCTGCTCAGTCCCGGAGTTGATGATATGAGCAAACGCGTCTGTCAAGGTAGGAGGCCCAGGTGGAGCATTTGGATCCGCACTCGAGCTAGTTTGCTGATTCCTTTGATTGGTCATTCTACACAAAAAGTTCAGTACAAGAAAGCATTCCACTCTACTGACTTATCAAAACTTTGCAGTAGAATAAACAAATAAAACGCCTTTCTTAACCACCCTCACATAGATGTAAACAACTAGCCTATGTCACATTCTTATTTATTCACATGGCGGTGGTTCAACCGATATCACACCAGAACATATACATCTCCCTAGGAGTTAGATCCTTCAAGCTCAAGCCACACACATATATATACATAGCTTACAAGCCCAAGGTTCCAAGTACTACCCTGCTAGTCATACATACATATGCACAAAACAGCTTTGCTCTCAACCTCACACAGCCCCAAGGAACACAACCCTAACGTCTTCTTCAACCGGCCCCCTCCATCGGAGCTGGCTGATTGACGGAGTTCTCACTGCCATCGGACCGAATCGCACTGGAGGCCGACGATGAGGTCATACCGGACTCACCCTGAATCTCACTAGGATCTTCTTCCTCACTATCGTCATCCACCACCACTGGATGGAACTCCACTGGCCCAAGCCCTTCAGGATCGAACCCATCAGCATTTGCATTCGCCCAAGCAAACACACTTGGATTCTCTGGCAAGGCTTCATTGTGCTCCTCAACCTCAAACTCAAAGCCTTCAAAACCTTCCAGAACTTCATCCGCAAACTGTGCATCCTCTGGTGCAGGTGGTGCAACTAAAGCAGGCTCCATGCCCACTATATCCACCACTTCATCTGCCCCTCTTGAGCTGGAGGTTCATCCTCAACTAGAGCTGGTGGTGCTTCATTAGGTTGATTTGCTGCTGCTACCAAGTGCTCATATTGCTCCAAAGCTGTCCTAAGGGCGACAATCTCATCCTGCTGTACTGAGATTCGGTCCTGCAACTCACGAGTGTTAGCTTCCATAGCTTCACGATGTGCAGCTGCAGTCTCTGCCCCTACTTCCTTAAGACGTTGTAGCTCAGCATCTTTCTCATCAACCTTACGAGCCAGGTCCCTCATAGACCTTTCCATCTCATGCTCCCTATCATACATAGCCTGCTGAGCCTCTTCCAGACCAGACTTCATTCCCAACATCTTCATCTTGAAATCCGTGTTCTTCTCCCTCTGTCATTGATAGCTCTTCTGGCATATCTGAAGGAGGTGGAACATGGACACCATGTAATCTACCGAAGATGCTGCAACCACATCACTCTCTAACCTGGACTTGTTCCTCAAAGCTTTAACTCGCCGTTTCCAAGTCCCATCCTCCGGATCCTGCAGGGGAAAGAACCTGGTAGAGCTTGCACCAATCTCAAACTTATTCTTTTGGCACAGATCAGTGAGAGCTGCCAAGGCTGCAGTTTGAATAGTATCCTCGAACTCAAAACCCTAAACTCGAGTCTCATCCAGCTTCCACTTTGCATGAGCCTCTGACTCTGGAATGTGTACATATACGGTACACCCTACCTGCTGCAGAGTATCAAACTGCTTCCAGAAGTATAGCGGTGGCTGCTCAAAGCCCTTTTCCTGCAAGATCTGTCAAAGAACTCGAGTGAACCCAGGCCGATCATGGTAACATCCCTGGGTCTAGCCATCCTGATCCGTGTGCTCCATGGTCTCCATCTGTCGAGACAACAGAGGTCAACAACGGCACACACCGAAACCCCCCAAGAAAAGTTCTGAAAACATGCAATGCACATGATGCAACGTTTTCTACGCCCTCACAGACACATATCCCACACGTACAAAAATTTGGTGGCACCGTATAGCTCTCCCTAATTATAAACTCTTCCGTGGCTAGCGGTATACTAACAGTCAGCATCTGCAAAACAACAAACATTAGCCTACTGCCACCTAACGACACAACCTTTTTATAATATAAATAGGGTCCCTGAGGTTTTTCAAGTAGCAACACCTCTTGGTTATCCCAACCTATGGCTCTGATACCAGCTGTGGCAGAACCGACCAATCTAAATTGGTTCAAGTGCGCCTAATTATCCTAACTCAAGATAATACCAGTACGCACTTCAAACAGTTTAAACCCGGTAGTCCGTCGAGTGTCCCCGGGACATCCCGAATCATCCACTGACATCTTTCTCTCATCCAAAGCTCAGGATCAACACCAAGTTGGTGTACACAACAGGCATTACCTTTTTACATAAATACGGAAAGATACGAATTATTACAAACTGAGTTTTGAAGCAACCTCAGATGCAGGTCTTTAGTACTAAGATCTTAACACAAACTAGTTTTATATAACTGAAGGTACATTATATCCCGAGGGTACTTTATTCATCTAGAGACATCCGGGACCACCGATGCTCTAGGGCTTCTGGTTCTCATCCTCGCCTTCCTGCTGTGGAGCATCCTCTGAAAAACAAAAAGGGAAGAACCCTGAGTACGAAGGAACTCAGCAAGGCTTAACCGTCTTACCAAAGAAAAGACTCTCAAGGATGGATGATTAGGCTTTTTTTTGTGTGGTTATTTGGCTGACTCAACTTTTGCGGAAAAGCTTACTAAAGGTTGGTCCTTATTTGGCAGCTTTTAATGCAATTAAGTATTTACCGACTCAACTAAGTTTTTAAATACTTTTTCATACATGTGATACTAGGCTCAAACAGCATTTTGAATCATTCTTATATAATGTTCGACTTGTTTCCTCTACGATGTTTAACACCTGATCAAGTGCACTCATAACCAAGAGTTGTGGCGATCCAGATCAATTTACATCCTGGAGGAGATACCTAGCACCCAGTCACGTACAGCTGCGCCGGCTGTTCGCAACAACCTTTCAATCAGTTGGCCCAAAGGCCGGAAATATCCTTACTCGAACCCGGGAACGCACCCCCATGTGGGTCCCACGTCTGGCGACCACCCCGTGAGTTACTGATTACGGTCCCGCCTTTCTCCGACCCAGCAAGCACGGGTAAGCGATATTTCCAATCAACGAGCCAGCTAATCTAATTGGCTTTACTGGTCCCATAACCCAGTAAGAAACCAGGTAGAATCACTTGATCAAACTTTGAAACAACGGATCGGTCCTTAGACACTTCCTCTAGTAGGCAGAACTAAGGATCGAGCTTACCTCAATCCATTCTATCAACTTCTGCCCACTTTCTTTCCATATTAAGCCTTTCATGATTCACCTATGATTAGTGAGAACCTAGATCATCATCTTTTATTTATCCTTGCTAAGCATAGCTAAGTGAATATTTCTATCCAAATTATTTCCTGGCAAGCAAAGGTAGTTCTACCAAGGAGTATTTCATGCGTCAAAGGTTTTCAGTCAACTCCTAACCTAATGCACATCAAAGCATAATATTTTGACTCGTGAACTTATGAAATAAAATGGGTAGACATGCTCCGAGGCTTGCCTTGAGTCTCAAAAGGGTTAGCGGTTTCAGTGACTTCTTGAGACTCCGGAGCGATCACCAGAACTTCCTCGTAGTGAACTTGTTCTTCGGGAAGTTCCACGTACTCCACCTCTGAGGCTTCAGATTCTAACATGCAATGTAAGTCAGGGATTAGAGATGCAACAGTTTTGAAACGTAGCACACAAAACTTAATCTCTCGATAAAGTTGGAAGCCAACATAACTACCCATCCTTTACTAAAGAAAAGGTTGTCATTTTTGTCTAGATGAAATAGTCCTTATTTCTTTTATATTTATTAAAGAAGAATTATTAAGTGTACCAAAATCATTTTTCCAAAAATCCAAAACCCCTCACCTCTTTTAAGTGTGCTTGTAAAACATGAATCCTATTTTTAAATGCTTTTAAAAATTATACTAAATACTTTTAGCAATTAAATTCCCAAGAATGATGTTATTATTAAATTCTAAACTGCACAAATTTAAAGGTTTGATATTTTCATAGGATAAAGGAAAATCTAAGGAAACTATAAATTTTATTTCACATTTTTCTGATTTTTCTATGATTTTCTACAATTAAAACAGTGGTAAACATAAATTAAATCTAATTCTAAAACCTATTTGGCTTTCTTGCAAAAACCCCCCTCGGCTTCTTTCTCTTCTTCCCCGGGGTCCCTGCTCACGCGAAGCAGAGCTCCGGCGCGGACCGAGCCCCCGCCAGAGTTGACCCGCGCACGCTCGCCGGCGGTGGGGTCCCCCAACGACGACGGCTGGCCTAACGACAACCCCACACGACGGCGCACCCATTCTAGCCCTAAACTCCCGCGACAAGCTCTAACCCTAGCTCCATGGCTGCCCGACGGTGACGCTCGACGGCGCACCGCGCTCTGGCGAACTCCTCGCCCCAACTGGTTCCACAACAGGCCCACGAGAAACACTAAGGCCTAAGACGCCTTGTGCGCACGCGAAGCCAGCCCACGCCTCACGCCATCCATGGCGGGAGCGCGCGCGGCGAGCACCATGGCGAGAGCCTAGCAGCGCGGCCAAGATGAGACGGCAAACAACAGCTACCCCGTGAGCACCAGTAGACCTAGGCAGACCTAGCGCGTGCAACAGCTCGGCCGGAGAAGGCCCGAGCGAGGCTGCTCACGCGCGGCGGTCATGGCGGAGGAGCGCCACGGCGGCGAACGGTGTTCCCGGCCCGAGGAACGTCGCGCCCGACCAACTAAGCCCCCAAACACATTCCTAGACCTCGAAACAACACTGCCGCACTCTCTAACCCCGGCCAAAAGGGCTGTAACAGGATCACCACGAAGAACGACCCCTTACCCCGGCGAGGCGGCGACAGTGAGCTGGGAAACCGAGCTGCGCGGAGCTGTGGAGCGGTGGAGGAGGAGCAAGAACTAGCGGAAACAAAAGAGGAGATGAAGGTGGAACTTTTGGTGGAGAGGAGCAGGGCGGAGAGAGTCGGACGGCGGCGAGCGCGCGACGGCTAGCCGGCGACCATGGTGAAAAGCAGAGAACGGCGCGGTGAAAAGAGGAGAAAGCGAAGCCGTCGACGGTGCTTTAACCGCGGACAGCTGCTGCCGTTGCTTGCCACCTCCTGCTGTGCCTCACACCGATCTTTCCCCGAGCGGCCTCGACGCGTGGCCGGTGAACCGACCAAGCGCCGCCGGCGGCCGCTGCCAGCGATGGCCGACGTCATCTTTTCCCCATTTCGACAGCTCAAACAGCGATGTTGTACTTCAGTTTTCTCCGAAAAATACATTAAAACTTCCAAAACTCCCAACATCAAACTTGTAGCTGGATCATTGAATTGCATTTCACATGTTGACACTTACTCCATTGGAGCAAGGATTGAGGTCCAATTCGAGCCTCAAAGTTTCTGCTGAAACACATTTCCAATTCAGAGCCACTAACTGAATTTCTCAAATTACTCCCAAAATTTGAATAGAACATGCACCTGGTGTCAAAAACAAGTTTGAAATTAACATTCAGGATCACAACTTCCTAGTTGGAAGGTTTTGCAGAAAACTTCAAATTCAAGCTCATTTGGCATAAATTCAGTTCAGCTGTCAGTTTACTGAATTTTCTGAAAACAGTTTCTGAACTATTTTCTCTCGCGTTTTTCTCCTTAATCCAGCCATCTTCTGAGTCTGACCCAAAAACAAAAGTTGTCCCAAAACCTTCCGTGTACAACTTTGTTTTAGACACCTAAGTCATACAACCCACAGATCAATCACAATCTCACCCCAAAGATATCTGCTCACTATGCTTTACCAGAGAAAACCGAAAACAGCTAAGTGCTGTTGTCAGACGGTGAACAGTGCTTTCTTTCAATTTCTTTCTTCCATTTAATTGAAGCATCATTTCAACAAGTTTACCCATCATCTTTGGACACCCATGTTGCTTGTCTTATGAACCAAATTTAGAAATTCTTGTCTTCCAAAAATTCAAAGTTTAGCAACTTAGTCGACTTTTGGTCAAAAGTTTGCTTAAAGGACTCTTTTCTCTTTTCTTTTAAGCTCAACTCTCCCTCCATCCACACCATAACTCTACACATGCTTAATAGGGGATGTCACAATAATGAAGCTTATAACCTGCTTATAACCTTCTTGTGTCCATGTCTTGATTTTAAGCTAAATTGGAATATATTCTTTTGAGAGTAGAACTTCCAATTTAGAACCACTTTCACCTAGTATGACCTCATTGAGTTTTGCTTCACTAATCTTTACGGGTAAACATGAAATGAATGTTACAAAATACAAGAGAAACCAAAGTTCATATGGAATGATAAAACCTAGGCCTACTCTAACTGGAGGGTTTTTACCTTTCGTTTTCCATTTTTTGTTGTTTATATAAAAATGGTGATTTAAAATATATAGGCCTTGACATCACTTCACTCACCGACCTTCTGTGATGAACATATCTTAAAACCATGACCAACCTGTACCCACTATAATTTGGGGGATCATTACCACATAAGAATGATAACTTGACATAAGCCTTGTATGCATGTTTGGATGTTTGGAAATTGAATTAAAATTACGACTTGTGAAGAAAGTTCAAACTTTCTTATGTAACTTTTCTGGGTAAAAACGGTATAAAATATTAGATACCAAATGATGAATTTACAATATTTTTACCATAATTTTTGGAGTTCATATTCCAGTGCTAAAAATTCATGCCAAATTCAAATTCAAGTCTTTTTGAATTTAAACTTCGTCGAAACCAAAACTATTTTACAACTTTTTAAACCTCCATTATAATACTGATGTTCTAAGGTTTGTAAAATATATTTATTCATAATTTTTGGACCTTGGGAGCTATTTCTTTTAGAGCAAAACGTTTGAATTCGAATTTTTCTTTTTCTCTCACTTACATCCTGACCCCACCTGTCAGCTTCCTTCTTCCTCCTCACGGTCTCTTTCCTGCACTGATTGGGCAGAGCCGGCGGTGGCGCCAGCTCCTCCCGAGCCCGAGCAAAAGGCCCATCCTACCCCTCTCGGCCGCCTCCTATTTAAGCTCCCGGATGCCCAAACCCTAGCCATTTCCTCCTCTGCGCAGCCACCACCATTGATGCCGGTGGAGCTCGCTGCCGTCACCATTACCACATGGCAGGCGACCTCAGCTCGATTAAACGTTGCGCCGAGCTTCTCCTCCACCTCGCCATCGCGCCCAGCCACCCAGCAGCCGCCCTGTCCGCCTGCAGCGCTGCCGCTGCTCGCCCTTCTTCTTCTTCTTCCTCACGAAGACACGAAGAACAGAGCAAAAATAGAGCCAAGTTCCCACCCGTCCCTCTGCTGCCCCATTCCATCTTCCTCTGATTCCTTCCACACGAACTTTCCCCACGAACCCAGGTCACCCCTAGACCCACCCTCGCCGAGCCCCCCATCGCCCTCGGTCAGGAATCTCTTATTCCAGAGCCGCCAGCCACCATGGGCGCCCAGAGCTCGAGCTCACCATCGAGATCCCTCCTTCGGTCATCACCCGCTCAAACCAACGGCCAAAATAGGTTCCCCTACCTCCACTATACCTTCCCCAGCCGCATCCCCATCACTCCGGCCACCATCCTCGCCGGAAATCGAGCTCCAGCGGCTGCTCCGCCACTGCTCCCATGGCCGGCCCTCTACGGTCCACCTCCGACCTTGACTACTGCACAAAATCATCTTGTGGTGAGCCCCTAATCCCTCCAGTGCCCTCAGTCCGGCCATCTCCGGCCTCCCTTCGCCGGAATCGAGCTCGCTGAGCTCCCAGTTTCCGCCAAGGACCTGATTGCGAATCGCGAATTGTTTCTAGGGTCGGCTGTGTAAGAATCGAGGACCTATTTGTAATAGTCAAGTTTCAGATCTAGTAGAGGACGCGGTGATCTTGAAAAATTCGTAGAAAATCATAGCAAAATCATAAAAATGCAAACTAAATTTATCTGTGCTAAGGAAGTCATGAAGTTCATTTTCAATTCACTATGTATATATATTTGAGCTGTAGTTTTTGAAGCATAAATTCAATTCAATTTGAGCACATTTCATCATAGTTCAAAATCTATCCATGCACTTGACCTGAACATTTGATATGCTGTTTGTGTGGTCTGTAGAAACTTGGTGTCGAAAGGACACCTAAAAATATGGCCTGTAACTCCAGTTATGATTTATTTTGTGATTTCTGCTCTAGCTCAGTTCTGCATTTATTAAAAATAATTCAGGCAGCCAAAAATCACCATCTTTCACCAGAGGTCTAGAAACTTGTTGGCACATGTGGTAAAAATGTAAACGCAATTTTAGACTATGTTTAGACTAGCAAATAAATAGATGTTGGTTTTCGGATAGAAAATTTGTGAGGGTTGTCCAAGTGTTATTTTTAGCCACCACATGGTCACACTCATGTCTAGCTCTGGTAGAAAATTTTTTTGTTTTGGAGGTAGTTTTGATTTTATATGAATTAATCTTGTTTCTTTAAGCAGCAACTTGTACTATTTTTAATAAATTCTGTGTAGCTCAGTTTTAGCTAAATTTTGGAGTGAGCCTAACTCTTATACTCCAGTAGCTGTCATAAAGTTTGTGGATAAAAAGGAGGAACAGAAACCGAGAAGCAAAAATGAGAAGTCACTAGAGTAGAATTGAGTTTAATAAAAAGATATAGGCTAAGTTGACAATTAATCAAATGTGGAGCATGTAAAGTTTGAAATTCTAGAAATGCACTCTCAGTTAAAAATAATTGCTTGAATCGTTTTATATGTGTACACAATCACCACCATAAAGGCATAAAAATTTCCACACACCTTCTCTAATTTTGTGAAGAAAAGAATAGTTCACTAGTATGTCTAGGTGAATATGGCCTTCAAGGCCTTGCCTTTAGATCACATTAGGCAGCCACATTGAAGTTGTGCACCTCATGTAGAAGGCGCTCTCGCTGACGACACCTACAACCTCGTCCCCGTCAACGAAGAAGAAGTCCCCGAAGGTGGTGCCGACGTCCTCGTGATTGACCCAGAGCCTGACACCAGCGTAGCCCAAGAAGGCAAGTGATGTGGACTAGGGTTCCCGATCTTCCGAAAGGTTCAGATAAACGACGATTTTGGCGGAGTCGCGACACAAATCGATCCGGCTTCCGAACAACAGGTCCTGAACCCCGCTATCGCAGCACCACGTCTCCTCAGGTTATCGACCTAAGTCGACCTCACCCAGAAGGCTAATCCTTGCCTGCGAATCGAAGAACACAAGCAAGAACACAGAAAGATGCAACACAATTGCAGATGAATGATTAATCTCACGAGTTGGGGTCTCACAAACCGATGATGGCGAAACTGTTCTAGACAGATTAATCTAAGCAAAACCCAAACCCTAACGAGGGCGGCGGCTACTGATATATAGAGGTTAGGGTCGTGGTCGACCCCCTGCACGCGCCCCTAATGGGCTCAACAAAGATACACGGCCCAAAGGCCAAATATTGGTGACGCAGCACCGGAACAGATTCTGGACGCCACCTTCCTCGGACGATTCCCGTCGACTCAGAGTGAATTTGGGCCTTATTCTGGTTCCATTGGAAGCTCTATGAAATTCTCTTTCCAACCATATATAGAACGTCAAAATCCGAGTCCGTATGCGGCCTGGGCGTCCGTTTTACTCCAGACTGTTCCTGGACTCCGAGTTGGACCCGAAGTCGAGTTGTAATGGACCTCCACGATGCTTGGCCGACCCTTGGCTGTTCCCCACGCCTCCAAGCCTCCCTCCATGCGTCTCCTTGTCTTCTCCTTGGTTCCTAACAACATTATAAACAATAGGTAGCGATCTATTCTCAAATCTATTAAAAGGAACACTTAGAAGCGAGCGTACCTCTAAATTTAATTGTCGCGCACGAGCTCTTGTGATTGGACCTTGAATGAAAGGCATAGGCATGTCATGTGCATCCGAATGAGTGATGTCCTCATCATCCTTCCCCTCTTAAATTGGAGTCGTCCTCGACTCAAGTGCACCTTCTTCTCCAAAATAAGGCCTCAAATCTGAAATGTTAAATGTAGGACTAACCCCGAAATCGGGAGGCAACTCAAGTTTATATGCATTATCATTAATCTTCTCAATTATTTTAAAAGGACCACCAGCTCTAGGCATTAACTTGGACTTTCTTAAATCTGGAAAACGTTCTTTTCTCAAATGCAACCACACTAAATCACCCGGTGCAAGTTTAACTTCTCGCTTACCTTTACTACCAGCAAGTTTATATTTTTCAGTCATCTTTTCAATGTTGTGCTTAGTTGTTTCATGAATTTTTAAAATAAATTCAGCACGTTCTTTAGCATCACAATGAATTCTTTCACTAGTAGGCAAAGGAAGAATATCAATAGGAGCACGGGGATTGAAACCATACACTACCTGAAAAGGACTTACCTTAGTGGTGGAATGTGTTGCCCGATTGTATGCAAACTCCACATGAGGCAAACATTCTTCCCACATCTTCAAATTCTTCTTCAAAACAGCCCTCAACATTGTGCCCAATGTGCGATTGACAACCTCAGTTTGACCATCAGTTTGCGGATGACAAGTGGTAGAAAATAATAATTTTGTACCCAACTTGTTCCACAAAGTACGCCAGAAGTGACTCAAAAATTTAGCATCACGATCTGAAACAATAGTAGAAGGCATACCATGCAAACGTACAATCTCTTTGAAAAAGAGGTCAGCAATATGAACAGCATCATCACTCTTATGACATGGTATGAAATGTGCCATTTTAGAAAAACGATCCACCACAACAAAAATGCTATCCCTCCCCCTCTTAGTCCTAGGCAATCAGAAAACAAAGTCCATAGAAATATCCGCCCAAGGAATAGAAGGAATAGGAAGAGGCATATATAGACCATGTGGATTCAACTGAGACTTAGCTTTTTGACATGTAGCACAGCGACTAACGAACCGCTCAACGTCTCTCCTCATGTGTGGCCAAAAGTAATGTGCAGCCAAAACGTCCACCGTCTTCTTAGCACCAAAGTGTCCCATCAATCCGCCTCCATGCGCTTCCTGTATCAACAACAAACGAACGGAACCAACTGGAATGCATAGACGGTTAGCTCTAAACACAAAGCCATCATTTATCACATACTTGTTCCATGTACGTCCCTCTTTACAATTCAGCAACACAGCTCATATTGTTCTTTTATAGCATCAAGACCAAATATCCTACAATCAAGTTGAGACAGCAAAGTGTATCTTCTAGACAAAGCATCGGCAATGACATTATCCTTCCCTTTCTTATGTTTAATAATGTAAGGAAAAGACTCGATGAGTTCAACCCACTTAGCATGTCTGGTGTTCAGATTATTTTGAACACTAAGTCCTTGCCCAGAAGCGACCAAGCGATGGCTCAATAGAAGAATCAATAGAAGAGTTCACAACCATAGCAGGAGTTGTAATCGAAGCTTCCACCTGATCATCACAAGAAGACCCACAAACTTGCTGCACTGGTGTAGAAGAAATATCAGAATCACTATCTTTCACTTGGTCACCTGTTTCAACAGTAGATGTGGCTGTAAAAGAATCACTAGGTGACACTATTTCAATTGGGGTCTTAGTAGAAGCATTCTTCTCAAATTGTTGGAGAGCAGAAAATTCAGAAGCATCCAATGAAAAATTTCCTCCGTCGGATAGTATATGGTTCTTTGGTTCAAGAGCAGGAGCAAATCGGCATCGTAAAATCTCCTTCATCTTGTACCAAGAAGTACCATAATTGCTACCATGTTCCAACTGCATTCTCCGAAACCATAATTTAACAGGAATAGAGAAACTTTGTCTTGCCAAAATTACCAAATGATTTAATGGTAATTCACCAATCTTATAACAATCTAGTATAGCATCCTCCCACTTGTAATACTCAGATCTAGAAGCTGTGGGACATAGCACTGGCACAAACTCAGCAAATACATTAACATCATAGAAATCCATCATCACAAATTACCAGAGTACCGTGAGCAACCCGGCTAAACTGATACCAAATGATGAGAACGCGACGACGTGTCTGGAGATTTTGTCCCAATCTTTCACGGTACTAGCAGCAAATACTTTCACTGAGTATTTATTTTTAGAAATAAACAATCACAGCAGCGGCAGCAATTGAGATGATTATTCTCACGCCAAATCAAAACTAGCTAGGGATTAATTTAGTTGATGATCCAATGACAACACAGCAACAACCAAACTCACGAGTGTTACTGAGTAAAATAATTGACAGCAATAATATTGGTCCAAGACACCAGTTTAATTCAAAAAACAATCCCGTGAGGTCAATTGCATGCCAGCGCAGAGCAATAGCAGTGATAAACAGAACTATATCGGTAACAAAGATTATTGCAGACCGGCAGTAGTGATAGAAGGAACCAGCTTACTGAGATGACTGTAATTCAAACCCTAGATAGGTCTTCCACCCGTGGCTTCGAAGAACCACGATCAGAAGATGGGAAATTTCCGTAGAATTCCAGAGCACGCCCAAGACGAAGCTTGATCGCACACTAAAACAAATCCACACAGGATCCGACGATAATTCTTTGCACAAGATGATAGGAGTCGCTCCCTAGGGTTCTGTCTTCGGAAGATAAACTCACGATCAAAACAAAACCTGCTTTACAAGGCCGCCGGCCCTAGAATAAAAAGGCACGCAGGCCACCCTTTCGGAGTCCTGGTTTGACTCAACCAACATTGATTAACCTAAGTCGACCTCGCCCAGAAGGCTAATCCTTGCCTGCGAATCGAAGAACACAAGCAAGAACACAGAAAGATGCAACACAATTGCAGATGAATGATTAATCTCACGAGTTGGGGTCTCACAAACCGATGACGGCGAAACTGTTCTAGACAGATTAATCTAAGCAAAACCCAAACCCTAACGAGGGCGGCGGCTACTGATATATAGAGGTTAGGGTCGTGGTCGACCCCCTGCACGCGCCCCTAATGGGCTCAACGAAGATACACGGCCCAAAGGCCAAATATCGGTGACGCAGCACCGGAACAGATTCTGGACGCCACCTTCCTCGGACGATTCCCGTCGACTCAGAGTGAATTTGGGCCTGATTCTGGTTCCATTGTAAGCTCTATGAAATTCTCTTTCCAACCATATATAGAACGTCAACATCCGAGTCCGTATGCGGCCTGGGCGTCCGTTTTACTTCAGACTGTTCCTGGACTCCGAGTTGGACCCGAAGTCGAGTTGTAATGGACCTCCACGATGCTTGGCCGACCCTTGGCTGTTCCCCACGCCTCCAAGCCTCCCTCCATGCGTCTCCTTGTCTTCTCCTTGGTTCCTAACAACATTATAAACAATAGGTAGCGATCTATTCTCAAATCTATTAAAAGGAACACTTAGAAGCGAGCTCACCTCTAAATTTAATTGTCGCGCACGAGCTCTTGTGATTGGACCTTGAATGAAAGGCGTAGGCATGTCATGTGCATCCGAATGAGTGATGTCCTCATCAGCAAGCCCCGGAGCATAACCTAACTTTTAAATCGTGCAACTGTGAATTTATTTATGCTTGTGCATTTACGTTCAAGGAGTTGTTTGATTACCCTAGATGCATGATTCTAGTACCTATGTCTTGAAATACTAGTATGATAGGATCGGTAGAGCGATGCCTTTAGGACCGTTACAAGTCGAGTGATTTCCTGTCACTCACGAGATATAAAAGTTGCTTGTCTTTACTTATGTTGGAATCATAAGGATGGATGGGCGGGATGGTTTGTGTAGATCTCCCGTCCGTGTATGATAATTGGCTTAAGGTCGAAACGTGTGGTTCTGTGTGTCAAGTTTTTGAACGTACCACACGCATGCTGACCTATGAGAATCAGTAAGCCCAGTACCAGATTGAAGCAGCTAGGACCGATAGCCATCTCTCCTTGGAAATATTTTATTTTCCTTGCCGTACACATGTGGATATATGCGTGATGCCGTGAGTGAAGCGGTAAACCTTTATCCTAAGGAAGTGGACCCGGCGCCGAATTCTGGATTGATGGGAAAGGTTGGAAAGTGCTTGTGTCTTTTATAGCAAGCATTATCCGTGTCTGTTGGGTTTCCCCTGGCCAGGTAGCAAAATTCGGTTCGAACTGTCCGCTTCTCGCGGTTAATGAGACTACTTGACCGCTGTGCTGCATTGAGCAACAAGTGGAACTATGAGGATGATGAACTTGTTGTATGTACTAAATTGGATTGCACCACTTGTATGTTTAGAGAGGATGCTAATCTAGAATGGTTAACTCTACTATAATTTGATGCTAAAATTTTGAAAGTAAGGATTCACTCTTAGTTGCTTTCTGGCAAAACAACCCACCAGCCAAAAGCCTCTCATGTCTAGAAGTCGGTGATGTAGTTTTCACCCGATGGGTAAGCCTTGCTGAGTATTAGTATACTACTTTGGATGAGGCAGTGAGTTCCGTCACTTGGCCTACCCAGGTTCCTCCTGGCTGGCATGTCGAGTGGGTTCCGTCCTCTTCCGAGGATCGGGAGGAGTAGCACCATGGCCGGCTTCATCGTGGTGTTGCTATGTATCGTCGTTAGTTTAATTTTCCGCTGCAATGAACTCTCGTACTTTTATTGAAATTCGAGCTTGGTTTGTAATAATTTGATGATACTGTTTATGTAAGCTGAATTTGTGGAATGTTGTAATTTCTGGGACTCACCGTCGTGTGGGCGCGCGTGTTGTTTCGATCGTGAAAGTACGTGGTTAATCGGGTATAATCCGATGGCGCTCCTCCAGCTTATTCCGGATTAAGTGCTTGACTGCTTGATTAGTGGTCCATGGGTACTTAACTTGGAATAATTTCGGAGTGGTCTGCCACAACCGGCGACCAGATTCCGATGAGGATACGGCGAGCTAGCGTGGGAGAAGTGGGGGGATGCGTAGAGGAGCTCACCGCGACTTCACCGGTGTGCTGCTCGAGGCTGGGGAGGGCTCGGTGAGAGGTCGACGACGGCGGCGGTGGAACGGCTCACTTCGGTGACGTCTGCGGCGGGCTGCTGGGGTCGAGGCGAGGTGCGGAGAGGCGCATGAGCTTCACCAGAGTGAGGTGGAGCTCAATAGGGGTCTTGGCAGCGACGAGGATGACCGGAGGTTAGAGCTCGACGTTGAGGTGGAGCTCGGGCGAAAATGGTGGATGGCGGCACTAGGAATCCTCGATTCCTGGCGAGGGCTGCTCGATTCGTGCTGGGGATGGATCGAGGAGCTAGCTAGATGGTTGAGCGAGCCTCGGGTGCGGTGGATTGGGAATCCATGGAGGGAAGGGCGGTGGATTTGGCCGGCGGCTACAAGCGTTCGGGCTCTGCTCTTCACGGTTGGAGGTGGAAGAAGGGCATGTGGGAGCGCGGGGAGATGGAATGGCTGTGTCGCTGGCTGAGGAAAGGGGCAAGGGTCACTTGGCGGAGCCTTGGAGCAAGCTAGAGCTTGCTGGGCGGCCTGAGGAATGCCCGCGAGGTGGATGGGTGACGGGGCAGCGCCATTGATGGCCTGGCGAGCTCGGGCAGGGCGCAGCTACGGGTTGGCTGTCCAAGATTGTGGCGTGCACGGCGGAGGATACACCGCACAGCTGCTGGCGCGTAGCGGGCGCGAATCCGGGCCGTGGGAAAGCTCTGCTCGGCGTGCGCGGCCGCGGCCAATGGCGGAGCTCGGCTCGCCATGATGGCGGCCCTCGTGGCGAGGCTGTCAGGGCGCAGGTAGCGAGCGACTTGACCAGACAAGGGAGCTAGCGTGTGCGCGGGGAGGTGGGACGCGGCTCCAGGGGGTCTGGCCGGCCACGTGGCGGCCAACTGCGGCCTGGGCCAGAGCACGCCTGGGCCGTGGTCGGGACGCCTGTGGAGCTCCCCGGTTCAACTGTGCAAAACTTCGGAAATTTGAACTAAATTTTCAAAAGTGCGAATACAAAAGTTGGAGTTTGAAAGGTGGGACACAACTTTCTTTTTGGGGTGAACCTGAAATTACGAATTTTTCAAGCTCAAACAAGTCATATTTGAAAAGTTGTTCTGCATGGTTTTTAGGGTTTTTGAGGGGCTTAACTGAAAAATTTGAAAAAGTTCCCAACAGTAACTAGGCTTCATTTGTGATGACAAACAACTTTTTCTTTTGGAGATTTTCAGGTTTAGTAAGAAATTGTTGAGATCTCAGTTGTGTGTCAAATTAGCCTTATTGAATTTAAACTTTGAATTTGAAAGCTAATTAAGTGTGTTTTTACCCTTGCTGCCTTTTTCCCTGTTTTTAGTGTATTTTTAAAGTTTTAAACATCAGAGATGTCACAACCTACCCGCCTTAAAAGGAATCTCGCCCCGAGATTCGATTGCGCTTAGGACTAGGTAGGGAAAAGATACCTTGGTCTTAGGAAGGATGTCGGGGAAGTTCTTTTTAAGGTACTCTTCGATTTCCTATGTGGCTTCATCCTCGGAGTGATGACTCCACTGAATTTTGTATATTTTAACTTCTTTTCTTTGGGTCTTTCTCTCCTTCTCATCGAGGATCTTGATAGGATGCTCATAATAAGAAAGATCCGGCTCAACCGAGAGTTCTTCTTGCTCAACAACCTCGGTCGGAACACGAAGACACTTTTTGAGTTGGGAGACATGGAAAACGTTGTGCACGGCGGAGAGCTTCTCGGGAAGCCTCACACGGTACAGAACCGGTCCACATTGTCGAGTGATTTCATATGGACCAATATAGCGAGGTGCAAGTTTTGATCAAAGTAACTCTTCCACCTTTGTACACCCTTGATCGGGGAGACCTTGAGATACACATGATCGCCGACTTTGAACTGAAGGGGCTTCAATCTTTGATCAAGGTAACTCTTCTGCCGAGATTTTGCGGTTCTTAAGTTTTCACGGATGATCCTAACCTTTTCCTCTGCTTCTTTTACAAGGTCAGGGTCGTATGTGTATCTCTCGCCTACCTGAGACCAACACAACGGTGTCCAACATCTTCTACCGTGCAAGGCTTCGAAAGGTGCCATTTTTAAACTTGCTTCGTAGCTGTTGTTATAAGAGAATTCAGCCAGAGATAAACATTTCTCCCAATATTTCCCATAATGGATAACACAAGCCCGAAGCATATCCTCTAGGATTTGATTTACCCTTTCCGTCTGCCCATCGGTTTGAGGGTGGTACGCTGAATTACAGATCAGTTTTGCGCCCAGGGATAGATGCAAATGTTCCCAAAAGCGTGCCACAAATTGAGTACCACGATCTGAAATTATCGTCTTGGGTACCCCATGTAAACAAACGATCCGTTCCAAATAAATTTCAGCATACTTCATAGCGGTATACGTTGTATTGACCGGTATAAAATGTGCGGTCTTTGTGAGGCGGTCCACAATTACCCAAATGGAGTCATGCCCATCTAGCCGGAAGCATTTATATTTTGCCTTTCCCTTTGCCAATTTTCTTTTGAGGATTTTAATGCGTGCATCATTTAATTGGGCCACAACAATCTGATCGTGCAAGGTTGGTCCAACAGAGATATGCTTGAAGTACCCGTGGGGAACAATCTCCAAGTTGAGCTTCGCCATTTCATGGCACAAGGTGTCAGCATAGGACTCCACGGAAAGGCAGTGACAGTGAGCCTTGCGGCTTAGTGCATCTGCAACCACATTGGCCTTCCCGGGGTGATAATGCACACTAAGATCATAGTCTTTAGCCAACTCCAACCATCTTCGTTGCCTCATATTTAAATGTGCCTGAGTGAAGACATATTTGAGGCTTTTGTGATCAGTGTATATATTGCATGGGACACCCATCAGGTAATGCCTCCAAATCTTGAGAGCATGAATGACCGCTGCCAACTCAAGATCATGAGTAGGGTAATTTTGCTCATGCGGCCGGAGTGCTCGGGAAGCATAAGCAATGACCCAGTTCTCTTGCATATGGACACAACCGAGTCCGGTGCCTGAAGCATCACAATACACATCATAGAGCTTGGTGCTATCGGGTTGAGCTATGACCGGGGCAGAAGTTAAATGTTTTCTCAAGGTGTGGAAAGCTTCTTCACATTTGTCACTCCACTCAAATTTGACTCCCTTCTTTAAGAGTTCGGTCATGGGTTTAGCAATTCGAGAGAAATCCGGAATCAAGCGGCGATAGTAACCAGCTAGACCCAGAAAACTCCGAATCTCATGGACAGAGGTAGGTGGCTGTCAATCCATCACCTCTTGCACCTTGGTTGGATCCACGGATATACCATCCTTGGAAACCATATGACCCAAGAACTTCACACTTTCTAGCCAGAATTCACATTTGGAGAACTTGGCGTAGAGTTGATGGTCTCTCAATCTTTGAAGAACAATGCGAAGGTGTTCGGCATGCTCTTCCTCATTCTTGGAATATATGAGGATGTCATCAATAAAGACCACCACAAACTTGTCAAGTTCGGACATGAAGACCGAATTCATGAGGTACATGAAGTAGGCTGGGGCATTCGTGAGCCCAAATGATATGACCATAAATTCATAAAGTCCGTAGCGGGTAGAAAAGATAGTCTTGGGAATGTCACAAGGATGAATTTTTATTTGGTGATAGCCAGAGCGAAGATCAATCTTAGAGAACACTCTGGCGCCAGCTAGTTGATCAAAAAAGACATCAATGCGGGGAAGTGGATACTTATTTTTGATGGTCACCGCATTAAGAGGCCGGTAGTCAATACACAACCTCAAAGAATGATCCTTCTTCTTCACAAAGATAGCTGGACAACCCCATGGTGACACACTAGGACGAAATGAAACCCTAGTCTAGCAATTCTTGGAGTTGAATTTTTAATTCAGCCAATTCGTTGGGTGACATTCTATAGGGTCTTTTTGATATAGGTGCTGTGCCAGGTTGAAGTTCAAGTACAAATTCAATATCCCTGTCCGGCGGCATCCCAGGTAAGTCATCCGGAAAAACATTGATATACTCACATACCACCGGAATGTATTTTAGTTGTGTTTCTACCATGGTGTAAGCAGAAGCATTGGCACATTTCCGGTGTGATAAATAAAGTGCACTAGGCCCATGTGAAAGTGAGTTTATCTCCACCACCCGTTCGGCAACATCTAGCACAACCTTATGTTGAGTCATCCAATTTTCCCCCAAAACAATATCAATTCCTTCCAAACCAAGCAGAATCAGGTCAGTAGGAAAAACTTTACTACCCAGCTTGATTGGTACTTTTCGAGTGACTTGATTGGATGCTATTTTACCTCCCTCTGTTGATATCACATATGCTGATTTGGTGTGATATGATTTTAACCCATATTTTGTATTAAACCTTGTGCTTATAAAACTATGTGTTGCCCCTGAATCAAACAATATCACAGCAGGTTGGTTGTGGATAGGAAAAATACCAGTCATGTCCGGTGGTCCCTCAGGTAGGTCAGCCAGGGTGGTGTAGTTGAGCCTTCCCTGCCTGATGCTGGTTCTGAGGCTTGTTTTGTGGGCAGTCCTTGATGAAATGGCTGCTACTGCCACACTTGAAGCATGAGTAGCCACCTCCAGGATGAAGCGGCTGCTGCATGTTTTGCCTTAGCGCCTGCTGCTGCTGCGGCGGTATAGGGAAACAAGGTGCACCCTGCTGTGGTGGCCTGGCAAACCAACGCCCACCCTGAGGTGTCCTCTGCTGTCCCTGCGGTGCAGCCGGTGGAACCAAGCAGAACCTCTGATGTTGCCCACTCGAAGGTGCAGCAGGAGCCTTTCTTTTCTTCTTGGCCGTATGAACCAAGTTGGTGTCTTCCTGGGCAATGGCAATGTTCACAAGTTCACCATAAGTGGCAACTCGTGTAGTGGTCAACTGGGCCTTGAGCTTGGTATTGAGGCCACGACGGAACCTTTCCATCTTCTTTTCATTGGAATCTGCATGATGACCTGCATAAGGACACAGACCATTGAAGGCCGGGAAGTACTGGAGCACAGTGCGGGTTCCCTAAGTCAGAGCCAAGAACTCGTTCAGCTTCCTCTCAACAAGTCCAGTAGGAATATGGTGGGCTTTGAAAGCAGTCTTGAATTCCTCCCACTCAATGACATGGTTCTCCTGCTGAAGAGCCAGATAGTTCTCCAACCACAGGAGAGCTATGCCACGGAGCTGTTGTGCTACAAAGACCACCTTGCGGTTTGAAGTACAAGGTGTAGCCAGGATGGAGAACTTGTATTCGATGGCCCGAGTCCACGCATCATCTTCCAATGGCTCCTCGGCTCTTGAGAACACCAGAGGGTGAGTAGCCAAGAAGTCCTCGTACCGGGCCACCTGAGGTGGAGGAGCACGATGACCACCCTGTTGCTGCTGCATTTTCTGCTGCAGATTACGGAGGATCTCCGTTTGGGTGGCATACAGCTGCTGCCACGTTGGGGGTTGTTGTGGTGGCGGTGGTGGTGGTTGTTGCCCTTCTTGCCCTTGCGGGCTGGCGTTGGAACCGCTAGCATCATGACCGCTGCGAGTGATAGCCATCTGCAGTAGGTACTTGTATTAGCTACAATTCATAAGCTTGCATAAATCAGTGACAAGATAGAACGTGGCAATGTAATGAAGTTTACTGCGTAAGGATAACATATCAGCAAGCAGTTTTGGAAGAAAAATCGTATCTCCCAACAGGAGTCAAGTTAGATGCTCCAATTCGGTCAGTAGCTTGAAAATTTAGTACCCTACGAGTTTTGTGTTTCACTCAGAACAAAAATCGAGCTAGAACTAGGCCTAAAAATTAATGTTTTAGTTCCCTGTTTTTGCTGTTTTTCAGGAGGCCGAGCTGTAGTGCTTTGGTCGCCATTTCAAATTCGCTTGACCAATGAGGTTGAATTTTGGTGAGGGTTTTGTTTGACAAATTTCAGACAACTTTTTAGTTCATGTCACAGCCCAGATGTGAAGAGAAAACACATTAATAATTAAAAGGAAAAAGTCCATTTTTGGCCATCCAACTCTTGCCTCAGTTTGGTTTTGGCCATCGAACTCCAAAACCGGGTATCTATGACCATCCAACTATCAAAACCGTTTAGATTTGGCCATCGTTCTGTTTTGATGAGTGGTTTTAACTTTTTTATTTACAATTTAGTCTTTAGATCTTAAAATGACTATTACTTTTTGCTCGTAACTCCGATTTAGGTGATTCTTGTGGTCACGTATTACTAACGATGGGCACTATATTTTAAAGTGATATTTATACTATTTTATCACTATTTGTTATATTATTTTTTCTATTGTTGTGTATAAAAAATAATATAAAAAATAAACAAACAATTATAAAATAATATAATCAATATTTTAAAATGTAAAGCTCAACGTTACGAACACATGACCATTATAATCACTTAAAACGGAGATGCAAGAAAAAAATAGTAATCATTTTAACATCCAAGGACTAAAAAGCACTAAATTAGTCCATTTTAATCCTTGGATCTTAAAATAATTATAATTTTTTTCTCCTATTTCTGATTTAAGTGATTCTAGTGGTCATGCATTCATAACGATGAACTTTATCTTTTAAAATATTGATTATATTATTTTATAATTGTTTGTTTATTTTTTATATTATTTTTTATACACAACAACAAAAAAAAGTAATATAACAAGTAGTGATAAAATAGTATAAGTATCACTTTAAAATATAGTGCTCATCGTTAGTAACACGTGACCACAAGAATCATCTAAATCGGAGGTACGAACAAAAAGTAATAATCATTTTAAGATCTAAGGACTAAATTGTAAATAAAAAAGTTAAAACCACTCATCAAAACAGCCCAATGGCCAAATCTAAACGGTTTTGATAGTTGGATGGTCAAAGATACCCGGTTTTGGAGTTCGATGGCCAAAACCAAACTGAGACAAGAGTTGGATGGCCAAAAATGGACTTTTTCCTAATTAAAACAAGGGTAGCTGCAGAAAGTTTTCAGCACAACCGTTACAACCATACTCAAGTTCTTGGGGACTCCAAATCCCACGCCAATGGATTACATTGTTCAAAAGCTTAAAGGGAAAATCAACTCCAACTAGCCTATTACATCATGAAACCAAAATTTAGGCTACATGGAGGAGTAATTTGCTACCGAACGCCCCTAGTAGTCGTCTAGGTTGTTAACTGTAGCTTGGCTCCCCATAGGAGAAGGTGGAGCTTCAAGAGGTGGCATGTCATCCTCGGTGTCCATATCTAAATCAGGGGCTTCTCCTTCCCCATTCTCTCCACCCTCATTAAGAAGGTGCTGAGCATCATGGGCAGCTAGCATGGCATTGGCATGCTCCAAGTCAGCCTGCACGTTCTCTAGCTCATCTCTCACTTGAGTTAGCTCATTGTTGGCATTATTGTGCTCCAAGTGGAGGTCGGCCAACTGTCTCTCCAAGTCTGCAATCATAGCATCCCTGGTAGTGACCTCTATGGATAAGGAGGTTCTCTCCACCCCAAGGTCATGAGCACGAGCAGACATGTCAATAGCAAGGTTGAGTGCTGCATTTTGAGACCGCCCAGAAGTGCCTGCAGTCTGTGATAAGCCCTGATCCACCTCATCAAGAGCGTGGCTGCTGTAATGGGGTTCTCTGCCACCCTCAGAGGTGAGCTGAGATAGCGTCTCATCCAGTGAGCGTCGTCAGGTTGGACAGGTGGAAAAAGTCCAAGGAGCTGGTCCTCCACAAGCTCAGTATTCTGGGCACAAAATGAGCTGATCACATTGAGAGCAGCCATCTCACAAGTTGCTTCCAAATGATGCCCATGGACTTCCACACTCCATGTTGGAGAGCTTGGACATGGTGGGTGGTGGTGCACCACCAAATGCACTCGGGATCAAGTCACGCCACGGTCACGGATGATGGTTCTATCATATTGAGGCGGGTTGGGGTAGTCAAGAGCCTGCAACACGGACCAAAAGATGCTGGGGAACCCTTCCCAACCAAGGCAGCCCGAGAAGGAGACGTCATTGGGGTAGCTAGCAATGTCAGTATGGCCATCCATCTGAACAAAAGGTCAAGTGTGAGAACCAATTAAAGCCAAAGAAATTAAAAACAGATTCTGGACAGTGTAGTAAAATTGGTAAAAATCAAAATCTACAAGCCCAAAAATTCCCAAATCTGGCCAGAACATTGTTTAAGTAATTTCAAACAAGTTGCATGTTGAAGTCTTGAGCAGAAACAGTCGTTAAGAAGGTGTAAAAATTCAATTTCCAACTCATCCCAGAAAATTTCAGCAGACAGGGGTTACCAATTTAAGCATAACTCTTAATTTACGGAACCAAATTCCTTGAAATTTCTACAACATAAACTAGGCAACATTTAGGACGACTTTTATATTGAACACTTTTGCGTTTGACGGGGTTTTTAGGTTCGAAAGGACAATGCAAGCAGAACTATTTTTGACATAGACTCAGCACACTTCACTAGATAGGTTTCGGATTTTTGAGACGGTAATTTAGTGAACATGCACATTATTTATAAGAGTTTCAGTGAATTATATATGCATAAGCGGCCTATTCAGTCTCACCAACACACGTGCCAATAATCTTTTGGCCTACGAAGTTAGTGCCGGTGGCTAGGCAATATTCGTCTCTCCCTATATTAACTAGCCGAACTTTTCTAACCGTTCAACTTACGTAATCGTGGTTAGCGTACCTGCAGAAAATTCCATTCCCGAACATTTACAATAAACCTGTGGCGGACCACTCCGAAATTATTCCAAGTTAAGTACACCTGGACCACTAATCAAGCAGTCAGGCACTTAATCCGGAATAAGCTAGAGCGCCGTCGGATTATACCCGATTAACCACGTACTTTCACGATCGAAACAACACGCGCGCCCACACAAAGGTGAGTCCCAGAAACTACAACATTCCACAAATTCAACTTACATAAGTAGTATCATCAAGTTATTACAAACCAAGTTCGAATTTCAAATAAAAGTGCGAGACCACGATGAAGCCGGCCATGGTGCTACTCCTCCCGATCCTCGTCAGAGGACGGAACCCACTCGACATGCTAGCCAGGAGGAACCTGGGTAGGCCAAATGATGGAATCCACTGCCACATTCATAACAGTACCTGAAATAAATAGCCACAAGCAAAACTGAGTATACTAATACTCAGCAAGGCTTACCCGTCGGGTGAAAACTACATCACCGACTTCTAGACATGAGAGGCTTTTGGCTGATGGGTTTGTTTGCTAGAAAGCAACTAAGAGTGGATCCTTAATTTTATGATTTTAGCATCAAATTCTAGTAGAGTTAACCATTCTAGATTAGCATCCCCTCTAAGCATGCAAGTGGTGCAATACAAAGTACATACAACAAGTTCATCATCCTCATAGTTCCACTTGTTACTCAATGCAGCACAACGGTCAAGCAGTCTCATTAACCGCGAGAAGCGGACAGTTCGAACCGAATTTTGCTACCTGGCTAGGGAAACCCAACACACACGGATAATGCGTTCTATAAAAGGCACAAGCATTTCTCAACCTTTCCCATCAATCCACAATTCGGCGCCAGGTCCACTCCCTTAGGATAAAGGTTTACCGCTTCACACACGGCATCACGCATATATCCACATGTGTACGGCAAGGGAAACAAAATATTTCCAAGGAGAGATGGCTATCGGTCCTAGCTGTTTCAATCTGATACCAGGCTTACCGGTTCCCATAGGTCGGCATGCGTGTGGTACGTTCAAAAACTTGACACACAGAACTACACGTTTCGACCTTAATCCAATTATCATAGACGGACGGGAGATCTACATATACCATCCCGCCCGTCCATCCTTATGATTCCAACATAAATAAAGACAAGCAACTCCTATATCTCGCGAGTGACAGGAAATCACTCGACTTGTAACGGTCCTAAAGGCATTGCTCTGTGGATCCTATCATGCTAGTATTTCAAGACATAGGTACTAGAATTATGCAACTAAGGTATTCATATAATACCTAGAACGTAAATGTACAAGCATAAAAAAATTCATAGTTGCACGATTTAAAAGTTAGGTTATACTCTGGGGCTTGCCTTCTAGAGCTAAACCACTGTCAGGCTCCGGGTCGAGCACGACGACGTCGGCACCACCTTCGGGGACTTCTTCTTCGTTGACGGGGACAAGGTTGTAGGTGCCGTCAGCGAGAGCGCCTTCTACATGCGATGCACAACTTTAATGTGGCTGCCTAAGTGATCTAAAAGCAAGGCCTTGAAGGCCATATTCAACTAGACATACTAGTGAACTATTCTCTTCTTCACAAAATTAGAGAAGGTGTGTGGAAATTTTTATGCCTTCATGATGGTGATTGTGTACACATATACAACAATTCAAATTATTATTTTTCAGCAAGGGTGCAGTTCTGGATTTTTAGACTTTACATGCTCCACATTTACTCCAATTAACAAAGTGATCTATTTCTTTTTATAAACTCAATTCTACTCTAGTTTCTTCTCATTTTTGTTTCTCTGTTTCTGTTCATCCTTTTTATCCATAAACTTTATGACAGCTACTGGAGTATAAGAGTTAGGCTCACTCCAAAATTTAGCCAAAACTGAGCTACACAAAATTTATTAAAAAATGGAAAAAGTTGCTGCTTAAGGAATCAAGATTAATTCATATAAAATCAAAACTAGTTCCAAAACAGGAGATTTCTTTACCAGAGCTATACATGAGTGAAGGAAAGGCTCTGACCAAGTGGTGGCTAAAAATAACCCTTGGACAGCCCTCAATAATTTTCTATCCGAAAACAAACATCTATTTATTTGCTAGTCTAAACAGGGTCAAAAATTACGTTTAGCATTTTTACGACATGTGCAAACAAGTTTCTAGACCTCTGGTGAAAGATGGTGATTTTTGGCTGCATGGATTAGTTTTAATAATTGCAGAACTAAACTAGAACAGGAATCACAAAATAAATCATAACTGAAGCTACAGTCCATATTTTTAGGTCTCCTTTGGACACAAAGCGTCTATAGGTATCACAAGCAACATATCCAAAGTTCAGCTCCAGAAGAGTTCAGGATTTGAAATGGTGTACAAGATTTCAAAAAATGAGTTTGAATTTTACTTCAAAAACTATTCTCCAAAAGTGTATACATGCCAACATGAGATTGGAGCTTACAATCTCACGAGTCCAGAGAGTATTTTTGTGCATTTTTCTGTTTTTTCTACAATTTTTAGTGGATTTTACAAAATCTCAGAAAAATGGATCTAGGTTTAAGAATCTCTTTTACGCCGGGGACCCTAAGCCTTTTAAAACTTTACAAACACACCCCTAAAACTTTCACGGAGGACCCTAGAACTAAAAAGGGGAACGCATCTAGGTCCTTGGCTCGTCGGCGTTGTTGCGCCGGCGAGGACACGGTAAACTAGCGCGTGGAAAGTTGGGGGAAAAGACGAGGGGCTCACCGCGAGTCGTTTGGGGTAGGTCTCGAGGCCGGTGGTTCAGTGGCGAGGCTCGACGACGGTGAGCGGCGGAGTGACTTGCTCCGGCGACGTCGGTAGCCGGCTGTGGGGGTCGATACGGGGCGCGACGCGGCTTGAAAGCTTCACCGGAATGAGGCGGAGCTCGTCGAGGTGCTTGGCGGCGAAGGGGATGGCCGGAAAATAGGGCTCGGCGTGGAGGTGGAGCTCGGGGGCGGAATTGGAGGAACGGCGAGAAATCTCTTCGATTCCCGGTGAGTAGTGCTCGGTTCTGGTTGGGGATGGTTCGAGGGGCTAACGAAGAGAGTGAGCGAGCTATGGGTGCTGTGGATTTGGGTTTCGTGGAGGGAGCGTGGGGGATTTTGGCCTGCAGCGGCACGAGCTCGAGCTTGGTTCACCGCGGCCAGAGGTGGAAGAAGGGGTGAGGGAGCGCGAGAAGGAGAAAGGCAGGGCGCTGGGCGAGGATGGAAATGAGAGTTGCTTGGGAGAGTTTTGGGCAGCTAGAGGGGGTTGGGTAGCTCGGGGGAAGCGTGCATGCGCGCTCGGGCCGTCGGAGCTGCCATTGATGGCTCTGACCGCTCGGGCAGAGCGCGGCCGCGGGTTGGGGGAGGATGATCGCGGCGTGGGCGAGCGAAACTTCTCTGGCATTGCTGTTTGGCGCGAAGCAAGCTCGAATCCGGCCGCTGAGAAGCTCGGCTCGGCGTGCACCGCCGCGGCCAATGGAGAGCTCGGCCGCCATGATGGCGTGCCGCGCGGCGACGCTGACAGCATGCAAGAATCGACCGGGCATGGACGCTGGCGTGTGCGTGGGGAAGTGAGACGCGGCTGCCGCGGCTTTGGCCGGCCAGGCGAGGTCGCCGCCGCTCGCCGGCCACGTGGCGGCCGCTAGCGGCCACTGCCGGCCTGGACAGAGCGCTTGTCGCGACGCCCGTGGAGCGTCCCCGGTTCAACGGGTTTAACTCCAAAAATTTGAACTACACTTCAAAAAGTGCAAACACAACTTTCTTTTTGGGGTGAACCTGAAATTTCAAATTTTTCAAGCTCAAACAAGCCATTTTCGAACAGGCGTTCAGCACAGTTTTTTGAGTTTTTGAGGGGCTTAACTGCAAAATTTGAAAAACTTTCCAACAGTGACTAGGCCTTATTTGTGATGACAAACAAATTTTATTTTTGGACATTTTTAAGTTTAGTACAAAATTATTGAGATTTCAGTTGTGTGTCAAAAAGGCCTTGTCTGAAGTTTAAATTTCAAATTTTGGCCAAATTATGTGTGCTACCACCATTGCTACCCTTTTCTCCTGTTTTAATTGTGTTTTTAATGTACCAAACATCAGGGATGTCACATCCTACCCCCCTTAAAAGGAATCTCGCCCCGAGATTCGATTGTGCTTAACGACATGGTAGGGAAAAAGGTACCTTGGTCTTAGGAAGTATGTCGGGAAGTTTTTCCTAAGATAGTCTTCGGTTTCCCATGTGGCTTCATCCTCGGAGTGATGACTCCACTGAATTTTATACATTCTAACTTCTCTTCTTGTGTCTTTCTCTCCTTCTCATCGAGGATCTTGATGGGATGCTCATCATAAGAAAGATCCGGTTCACCGAGAGTTCTTCTTGCTCAACAACCTCGGTCTGAACACAAAGACATTTCTTGAGTTGGGAGACATGGAATACATTGTGCATGGCGGAGAGCTTCTCGGGAAGCTTCACACAGTACGCTACCGGTCCACATTGTTGAGTGATCTCATATGGACCAATATAGCGGGGTGCAAGTTTTCCTTTCAACACAAATCTTTGCACACCCTTGGTCGGGGGACCTTGAGATACACATGATCGCCGACTTCGAACTGAAGGGGCTTCCGCCTTTGATCAAAGTAACTCTTTTGCCGCGATTGTGCGGTTCTCAAGTTTTCACGGATGATCCTAACGTTTTCTTCCGCTTCCTTCACAAGGTCAGGTTCGTACATGTACCTCTCGCCTCTCGCCTGTCTGGGACCAACACAACGGTGTCCGACATCTTCTACCATACAAGGCTTCGAAAGGTGCCATTTTAAGACTTACTTGGTAGCTGTTGTTATAAGAGAATTCAGCTAGAGATAAACATTTCTCCCAATTTTTCCCATAATGGATAACACAAGCTCGAAGCATATCTTCAAGTATTTGATTTACCCTTTCCGTCTGCCCATCGGTTTGAGGGTGATATGCTGGACTACGGATCAGTTTTGTGCCTAGGGATAGTTGAAATTGTTCCCAAAAGCGTGCCACAAATTGAGTACCACGATCTGAAATTATCATCTTGGGTACCCTATGTAGACAAACGATCCGTTCCAAATAGATTTCAGCGTATCTCCTAGCGGTATAAGCGGTATTGACCGGGATAAAATGTGCGGTCTTTGTGAGGCGGTCCACAATTACCCAAATGGAGTCATGCCCCTGAGGGGTTCTGGGAAGTCCAACAATGAAGTCCATGCTTATATCTTCCCACTTCCATGAGGGAATAGGTAGAGGTTGAAGAGTGCCTGCTACCTTCAAGTGGCTAGCCTTTACCCGCTGACACGTGTCATATTCCGACACATACGTGGCAATCTCCCGCTTCATCCTAGTCCACCAAAAGTTTTGTTTCAGATCTTGGTATATTTTGGTGCTACCGGGATGGATAAAAAATTTGGAAAGATGAGCCTCATCCATAATTTTCCTTCGGAGTTCAGTGTTCTTGGGCATCACTATCCGATGTCCAAACTACATCACTCCCTGCCCATCTAGCCGGAAACATTTATATTTTGCCTTCCCTTTTGCCAATTTTCTTTTGAGGATTTTAATCTTTGCATCACTTAATTGGGCCTCAACAATCTGATCGTGCAAGGTTGGTTCAACAGAGATATGGTTGAAGTACCCGTGAGGAACAATCTCCAAGTTGAGCTTTGTCATTTCATAGCACAAGGTGTCAGCGTAGGACTCCACGGAAAGGCAGTGACAGCGAGCCTTACGGCTTAATGCATCCGCAACCACATTGGCCTTCCTGGGGTGATAATGCACACTAAGATCATAGTCCTTTGCTAACTCCAACCATCTTCGCTGCCTTATATTCAAATCTGCCTGAGTGAAGACGTATTTGAGGCTTTTGTGATCAGTGTGTATGTTTCATGGAACACCCATCAGGTTGTGTCTCCAAATCTTGAGAGCATGAATGACCGCTGCTAACTCAAGATCATGCGTAGGGTAATTTTGCTCATGCGGCCGGAGTGCTCGGGAAGCATAAGCAATGACTCGGTTCTCTTGCATAAGAACACAGCCAAGTCCAGTGCCTGAAGCATCGCAATAGACATCATAGGGCTTGGTGCTGTCGGGTTGAGCTAAAACTGGGGCTGAAGTTAAATGTTTTCTCAAAGTGTGGAAAGCTTCTTCACATTTGTCACTCCACTCATATTTGACTCCCTTCTTTAAGAGTTTGGTCATGGGTTTAGCAATCCGAGAGAAATCTGGAATAAAGCAGCGATAGTAACCAGCTAGACCCAGAAAACTCCGAATCTCATGGACAGAGGTAGGTGGTTGCCAATCCATCACCTCTTGCACCTTGGTTGGATCCACGGATATACCATCCTTGGAAACCGTGTGACCCAAGAATTTCACACTTTCTAGCCAGAATTCACATTTTGAGAACTTGGCGTTGAGTTGATGGTCTCTCAATCTTTGAAGAACAATGCGAAGGTGCTCGGCATGCTCTTCCTCACTCTTGGAATATATGAGAATGTCATCAATGAAAATGTAACACCCCTGGTGTTTAAAGCGTATAAATAAGAGTGATTAAACAAACTAAGGCACTAAACCCTGAAACCAAAATCGCTAGTAGGAATGAGAATTTCACTTGAGAATTGTTAAGTTTGTACTCGTGCATTGGTTCTTGAAATTGAACCCTACAAAAACTTTTCTAGTACAAATCTAAACATCTTCTCTTATAAGTTGCACGGCAAAACTCTAAATACATATTCTCGGGACGACGTATAAAAATCTCCTAAAAAGAAGTCAGGATTGAACGGCAAAATTAAGTAATGCTTCTATGTCCCTAAAGGTCTTAAAGGACTAATGGCTCATATGAAGTCAACACACGAAATAATTCCAACTAAAGATATTAATGACCTTCTGAAGGCAAGGTTTTAATTTAAAAATTTAGACAAGAGTTGTGCACATCACAAACGTCTATGAAAGGTTGTGGTTCTTTTCTTGTTGCGAAACACCTTTCTTTGGGAAAGTAATTTCTAATTGTAAAACCAAACCACTTTCTCAATTGGAAGATGGATATATATAAAAATGTGTCTTTGCAACCTTGGTGAGTTATATATAACTCAGAGGCTTTATCCACCAAACATAGGAAATCAAGTTAAAAGACCAACTTAACCGTGAGATGAAAAACACACGGCCACACACCCTTTTTAAGGGAAGCACACTTCGGGCTATAAATAAAATAATATTTAGAGTGCTCCTAAGTTCTTAGTAAAATAATTGTTAATGATTTAATGTTAGGGTTAAACATTTGGACTAATAAAGCTTGCAGTCTAATCATGGCCTACATGTGGCAATCTTGTGGTTTTAGTAATAAAATGAGAATTTGTCCACAACATGAACTTTCATAAAGAACAAAGGATGTAAATTAATTAATATTTTAATATAAGTTATGTTGTCAGTGACATAATTAAAGTTGAGCATATGAAATAAATAAGCTTTTAACCTCCATGTATGTGTCCATGTTTTAACTTTAAGTTAAAATAAGATTTTACTCCCAGAATAAAAGGGGGGTAGGACTTTAAATTGAAAACCCTCTTTGAGTATCATACCTCTGATGTTTAGTGACACTATTGAAGGGTTTAATAAAGGCGGGAGAGGTGAAATAAAATAATTAATAAAAGGAATTGGGAAGATAAGGCAATACAATGGAAAGGGAGTTATGATTTTACCAACATATTGAAAAAGGGAGAAAACTTGGACTAACACTACCAAATGAGGAAGTTATTTAAGACTTGAGTTTTGGTCTTACAAAGGTGGATTAGTATGCAAATAAAACACCTCCTCTTTTCTACCTTGTTCGAAATATCTTTGGAAGCGATTCGAATTATGGAAAATTGAATTTGGGTTAAAATTTTGACTTGTAAAGAAAACCCAAATTCTCTAATATAACTTTGATGGGTAAAAATCTTATAAAAGACTAGGTCTCAAATGTGGAATTTACATCTTTTTCCCCATATTTTTGGAGTTGATTTGCTAGGGCCAAAAATTCATACCAAGTTCAAATTCAAGTCTTTTTGAATTTAAAACTGCATCTAAACCAAGAATGTTTTACAACTTTTCAAACCTCCATTGTAACACTGATGTTCTAAGGTTTCTAAAATGTATTTATTCATAATTTTTGGACCTTGGGAGCTATTTCTTTTAGGGCAAAACTTTTAAATTGAAAATTTTTCCTCTCTCTCTTACAGCCCGGGCCCACCTGTCAGTCCCCTTCTTCCTCCTCACGACCTCCCTCTCCTGCACGTTGCCTGCATGCACTGGGCAGCAACGGTGGAGGCGCCACGGGTCCCTGGCGCCCTCTCCTCCCTTGCCCACGCGAAATCCCATCTCTACCCCTCCCGGTCGTCGCCTATTTAAGCTCTCCACTGCCTAACCCTAGTCGTTTTCCCCTCCCCTGCGCAGCCACCTCCATTGCCGCCATGGGAGCTCTGCTCGAGCTCGACCTCGGAGTTCTGCTGCCCCACGGCCTCCTCCGCGCAGCCCCTGACCTTCCCCTCCACCTCTCCAACGAGTCCAGCCACCCAGCAGCCCCTCTCACCACCTGCAGCGCCGCCGCCATGGCCAGCAGAGGCCGACGCCGCCCCTGCTCGCCGTCGCCCCCTTCCCGGCCTCCAATCCCCCGGTCCAAGGTGGGGAATGGATAGCCCACGTCGCGGTGATGCTCCCCATGCCCTTCCCCCTCGCCAAGACCTCGCCGACGGTGGAGATTGCGCCGCCCATGGCCGGCCAAGGGCCTCTCTTCATCTTCTTCCTTCTGCAGGGTTCCCAATGTAAGATTCCAGGGGCTTAGCTGTGAAGTTTTGAAAAGTTCCGGGGGCTGGATTGAAAAGTCGAACTGCAGATCTAGGGTTCCGGCAGTGAACTTGTAAATTCAATATAAAATCGTAGAAAAATCATAAAAATGCAAACCAAAATTCCTTGTACTCCTGGTGATGTATATTTCATTCCCTACACAGCATGTATATGCTTTTATTGCTTGGTTCAGGCTCTAAAAATCAAACTTTGAAAATGAACTTTTGTGCATAATTCCTAAACTACAGCAGCTATGGAAGTGATCTTTGGATATGTTGTTACTCTAGTTACAAAGGCTTTGCAGTATCAATCTTGCAATGAGATATATTTTCTAGCTCCAGATATAAATTGTCTAAGTTTATCTCAGCTGAAACATTGTTTGAATTTTAGAAATTATTCCCTTCAACAAAAATTAGCCAACTTGGTACAGCAGTGTATCCATATTAGCAGCTATCTTAGAAAAATGCTAAACCCCATTTTTAGCTCTGTTAACATGCTTAAATAAATTGGGGTGAGAAAAAGAAGTAGCAATTGTTTGGCCCATGTTTGTTACTAAAACTGAGTACCCACTTGATAGATGAGCTACACATGACTTTATTTTGCTCCTATAAATAGTTCACCCTATTTTCCTGTGTATTTATTTTTATAGGATTTAATATCATCTCCTAGCGGCTGAAATGGTTGAAATTGTAGGGAAATCCAAAAATTTAGATTACTTAATAATTTGTGCTCAACCTTGCTGCAGCAAACATAAGCATAATGACCTAAGTTTATTCACGAAGTTTCACTAGAATTCGAATTATACAAATAGGACGACAAATTGGGTTTGAATCTTGTTTAATAGAAGAACAATTCTTTATCACACGCACGTGAAAGTAAAATTTAGGGGAAAAACTAAAATTATCCAAAAACATAACCTGCGTTGCTAAATGAAGAAATAAAAAGTATAGTTTTATATATGTACACAATCACCATCGAAAGTAAAAACCTTTATGGCACCTTTCCGAGTGGTGTTGAAAGGTGAAAGAAGAGAATTTATTTTTGCCTAGATGAACATGGCCTCAAATGCCCGTGCTTTATTTGGAACATTGAAATCGCTGTAAATCTTGTGCATATGCATCTCGTATAGATCCCGGAGCATGCGTACCCGTCCCGGATTTCGAAGAAGGACCACGAGAAGGATGGGAGAATGCTGCAGAAGCAAGTCAAACTAACCCTACCTTAGCCCAAGCTTTGAGTTGAGCAAAAAGGCAAGCCCCGGAGCATGACCTAACTCTTACTAAATTATGCACTTTGAATTCTCTATGTTCGTGCATTTACGTTTCTAGGAGTTGATTGAAAACCATAGCTGCAGCAAATTTCTAGTACCTATGACTTGCAACACTAGTATGAAAGGGATCGATAGAGCATTGCTATAGGTCCGTTACAAGTCGAGTGATTTCCTGTCACTCGCGAGACATAGGAATTGTTTGTCTTTACTTATGTTGGAATCATAAGGATTGACGGGCGGGATGATAGATGTAGATCTCCCGTCCGTGTTCGATAATTGGTTAAGGTCGGAAGGTGTGGATGCTAAGTCAAGTTTTTGAACGTACCACATGCATGCCGGTATATGGGAGCCGGTAAGCCCGGTACCAGATTGAAGCAGCTAGGGCCGATAGCCATCTTTCCTTGGAAACTTTGTTTTCCCCTGCCGTACACTTGTGGATATATGCGTGATGCTGTGAGTGAAGCAGTAAACCTTTATCCTAAGGAAGTGGACCCGGTTCCGAATTGTGGATCGATGGGAAAGGTTGGGAAATGCTTGTACCTTTTATCTCAAGCAGAGTATCCGTGTGTGTTGGGTTTCCCCTGGCCAGGTAGCACAAATTCGGTTCGAACTGTCCGCTTCTCGCGGTTAATGAGACTGCTTGACCGCCATGCTACATCGAGTAATAAGTGGAATTTGAGATTATGAATTTGTTCTATGAATTAAATTGTATTGCTCCACTTGTATGCTTAGAGAGGATGCTAATCTAGAATGGTTAAATTTATTAGAATATGGTGCTAAAACTTGAAAGCAAGGATCTACCTTTAGTTGCTTTTTGGCAAACAAACCCACCAGCCAAAAGCCTCTCATTGTCTAGATGTCGGTGATGTAGTTTTCACCCGACGGGTAAGCCTTGCTGAGTATTAGTATACTCAGCCTTGCTTGTGGCAATATTTTACAGGTATCATTTTGGATGTGGATGCTATGACTTGGCCTGCCCAGGTTCCACCTGGCTGGCACATCGAATGGGTCCCGTCCTCTGGCGAGGATCGGGAGGAATAGCTTCGTGGCAGGCTTCAGCACGGAGTTATCTGTATCGTCGTTAGATTATTTTCTTCCGCTGCAATGAACTTTTAAATTCAGTTGTTATGAATTTTTATTTCCGCTGCAAGACTTTGTACTCTGATTTAAAATTTGAACTCGGTTTGTAATAACTATGTTATCTATGTGTGTAATTTAATTTGTGGAATGTTGTAATCTCTGGGAAAACTCACCTTCGTGTGGGCATGCTGTTGTTTCGATCGAGGGAAGCGCGTGGTTAAATCGGGTTTAATCCGACGGCGCTCCAGCTTATTCCGGATTAAGTGCCTGACTACGTGATTAGTGGTCCCGAGGTACTTAACTTGGAATAATTTCGGAGTGGAACCGCCACAGAAAACCACCACGAACTTGTCAAGCTCGGACATGAAAACCGAATTCATGCGATACATGAAGTAGGCTAGGGCATTTGTGAGCCCAAATGACATGACCAAGAATTCATAAAATCCGTAGCGGGTAGAAAAGGCAGTCTTGGGAATGTCACAAGGTCGAATCTTTATTTGGTGATAGCCAGAGCGAAGATCAATCTTAGAGAACACTCTGGCGCTAGCTAGTTGATCAAAAAGGACATCAATGCGGGGAAGTGGATACTTGTTTTTGATGGTCACTGCATTAAGAGGCCGGTAATCAATACACAACCTTAAGAAATGATCCTTCTTCTTCACAAAGATAGCTGGACAACCCCATGGTGACACACTAGGACGGATGAAACCCTTGTCTAGCAGTTGTTGGAGTTGAATTTTTAATTCAGCCAATTCATTGGGTGACATTCTATAGGGTCTCTTTGATATAGGTGCTGTGCCAGGTTGAAGTTCAACCACAAATTCAATGTCCCTGATGTGGACTAGGGTTCCCGATCTTCCGAAAGGTTCAGATAAACGACGATTTTGGCGAAGTCGCGACACAAATCGATCCGGCTTCCGAACAACACGTCCTGAACCCCGCAATCGCAGCACCACGTCACCTCAGGTTATCGACCTAAGTCGACCTCGCCCAGAAGGCTAATCCTTGCTTGCGAATCGAAGAACACAAGCAAGAACACAGAAAGATGCAACACAATTGCAGATGAATGATTAATCTCACGAGTTGGGGTCTCACAAACCGATGACGGCGAAACTGTTCTAGACAGATTAATCTAAGCAAAACCCAAACCCTAACGAGGGCGGCGGCTACTGATATATAGAGGTTAGGGTCGTGGTCGACCCCCTGCACGCGCCCCTAATGGGCTCAACGAAGATACACGACCCAAAGGCCAAATATCGGTGACGCAGCACCGGAACAGATTCTGGACGCCACCTTCCTCGGACGATTCCCGTCGACTCAGAGTGAATTTGGGCCTGATTCTGGTTCCATTGGAAGCTCTATGAAATTCTCTTTCCAACCATATATAGAACGTCAAAATCCGAGTCCGTATGCGGCCTGGGCGTCCGTTTTACTCCAGACTGTTCCTGGACTCCGAGTTGGACCCGAAGTCGAGTTGTAATGGGCCTCCATCTTACTTGGGCGCCCTTGCTGGTCTCCTAAGGTGGCGGCCAAGGTGGAGGACGTCCTTGAGCATCTTTGAAGCTCTCTCCATATGTCTGGGGCCTACTCCATCTTAATCCTAGGTCCCATGTGTGAATAACAAGCCCGCGAAGACATTGTAATAATATATTTGTACCTTCAGTCATCTCTCCATATGTCTGGGGCCTACTCCATCTTAATCCTGGGTCCCATGTGTGAATAACAAGCCCGCGAAGACATTGTAATAATATATTTGTACCTTCAGTCAAATAATGACATGGACATGTGGAACCAAGTGAATTATACAATAAATAATTATACAAATGGAGAAATAAATTCACCTTATGACCAATGTTCGTGTCCGATGGTGTCATGTTCTCATCATCCTCCCCTTCTTGAAAACAAACCATCCTCGGTTTGGCCGTAGTTGTAGAAGATGTTTTAGGTGACACCCAACAGTGCTCCCCTTCTTGAATATTTGCCTGTTTCTTGAAAACAAAACTAGAGCAACTGGATTCGGCATGTTTAGTGTTATTGCAGTCCTCAAATTGATCTCCTTGTTGTCCCATCAAAGAATATTTCAGATTTGAACAAATATAAACTCGATGCACCATATATTCTCCTTTATGATTATATTTGCCAATAAAGTGATATGTATTTCTATTCAAACATGACAATTCAAAATTTGCAAAAAGTCTCTCCTCCAAACAATTTAGATTACATAGAACATCAAATTCGATATAACCCAAAGTATTTAAACAAGATAGCAATTTTTGTTCGGCATGTGCACAAGTAATAGGAACAAACATTTTATTTTCAGCACAAGTATATGACTCCAAAGCATGATTATCATTAGTATGGACTAGTTGTGTCATAGCAATATATGAATCATTTGTGCACAACTCTTCTTTATCACAAGAAATATCAAGCCAATCATCTTGTGACAAAGGTAAATCAAGAGTAGGTTTCACTAATAGTTGCTCTATATTAGCATGATCGGTGGAAAAATTCAGCATAGCACAATTTTCACCTTCGGTGATTGTAGCACCATTTGTAACAGCTTTGGCCTCATATGCAGCAGTAGCCAACGGTGCATTGTGACAAAAAGGTCCTGAATCTTCATATGTTGTTGTCAGCTCCTCATTTTCTTCTTGTTTGGGTATGTGCTGCAAAACATTAGTTCCAACAAGAGGCAAAATAGCATGATCTTTTCGTAAAATTTCAGATTTAGATGTAGGTGTTGTAACATCTAAAATTGCCCATTCTTTTCTAAAAGGCTCATTCTTTCTTCTCTCTGCTCTCATGAGATCTTCTTTTAAAATTTCAGCAATACTCATAGGTTTAAGAATAATGTTTTTTCCTTTATATTTGAAAGAATAATCACTAGCAATTGTATTATGCACAACATTATTTTCAGATATCCATGGCTCACCAAATAACAAATTGCATGCTTGCATAGGTACTATGTCAAATTTTGCACTATCCTTGTAGACATCAATAAAAAATTCTATACGTGCAATCTTATTTACCTTTATGATATCACACGAATTTACCGATTGGATGTAGTACGGAGATGGATGCGGCTCTGTGGTCAAGCCAAGCTTCTCAACCAACTCTAAACTTGCAATGTTGCAGCTGCTATCACGGTCAATGATGACGCGACAACGTCGATTCCTCACAACAAAGAAAGTCTGGAACAAATTGTTGACTTGATTTCGTTCCGCCTTCTGCATTTGAGAACTGAACACATGTTGTTCTATAATATCCATATTGTCCTGCAAAATACTAGTCATAGAAGATTGACAACAATTAATTATTCCTAATAATCTCCTATGCAGGTGTGATGGTGCCTCTCAATCAATCAACACAACAAAAGGAAGCACTTTACTATGGTCTTACAAGGTTCTTACCAGCAAAGCAAAAGATTACCTAGAAGATGTGATCCAGCGATTGCAAGGGTCAAAAACTGTGTTATCCAAAAGTAATATGTGGAGCTATAGGAAGGCCAAAAATATGTAGCAAGGAATATCAATAATTCAATTCAGAAATTGCAAAGCTGAAAATTAGTCCCAAACTATTGTCTATGTCGCCGGCCTAAACTTGTCTCAGACCTAGCTTAAGCACGCGAGAGATACAACCAGCCAAGGACTCAAATGGATGCAAGCACTTCTGAATTTTCTTTTTTTTTCTTCCTTTTCTTTTTTTTCTTTTCGGGTGCGGCTTTTCTTTTTTTTTCTAGCACCTATGCCTTTTTCTCTTTACTTCAGAACTGCTGTAGAATATTTACAAGATACCTTAGAAATCGATCAACTAGTGATGTACAACCCTTGTATTTAAGTTGTCTGAGCACAAAGGATCACAGCGTGAGGGATGTTTTATTCCAAGAGATGACTTTATCTTTTGATTGGAAATAAACCAAAGGAATCAGATAACCCCTCCAACCAAAATTGTCTCAAAAGGATAGAAACAAAGTTTAGTAGACTGCTATGATTAATTCCTTCTCTTTCTATGAACTACACGTGATCCTGGCTAGCAGGATCAAGGAACCAGGCTGAATAGAAGTTGGCGCAGATAACAAATATATCAATCAAGCACATGCCAACACTAGGACTAAGAAAAAGATCTAGACACGGAAAACACAAAGACACAGTGGGGACTAAAATTCAGAAAAGCAATCTGAAAAGAAAAATTGGGGGGCACAAAAGAGGTTATAGGACAGCGGAAACAATGATAACATATATTTTTGTAGGGCAATTTTCTGGATTTTTAGGACAAACGACACAAACTAAACTAGGGTAAGGGTGAACCTGACGGTAAACCTGAAGCTCTGATACCAATTGAGGTGGACTAGGGTTCCCGATCTTCCGAAAGGTTCAGATAAACGACGATTTTGGCGGAGTCGCGACACAAATCGATCCGGCTTCCGAACAACACGTCCTGAACCCTGCAATCGCAGCACCACGTCTCCTCAGGTTATCGACCTAAGTCGACCTCGCCCAGAAGGCTAATCCTTGCCTGCGAATCGAAGAACACAAGCAAGAACACAGAAAGATGCAACACAATTGCAGATGAATGATTAATCTCACGAGTTGGGGTCTCACAAACCGATGACGGCGAAACTATTCTAGACAGATTAATCTAAGCAAAACCCAAACCCTAACGAGGGCGGCGGCTACTGATATATAGAGGTTAGGGTCGTGGTCGACCCCCTGCACGCGCCCCTAATGGGCTCAACGAAGATACACGACCCAAAGGCCAAATATCGGTGACGCAGCACCGGAACAGATTCTGGACGCCACCTTCCTCGGACGATTCCCGTCGACTCAGAGTGAATTTGGGCCTGATTCTGGTTCCATTGGAAGCTCTATGAAATTCTCTTTCCAACCATATATAGAACGTCAAAATCCGAGTCCGTATGCGGCCTGGGCGTCCGTTTTACTCCAGACTGTTCCTGGACTCCGAGTTGGACCCGAAGTCGAGTTGTAATGGGCCTCCATCTTACTTGGGCGCCCTTGCTGGTCTCCTAAGGTGGCGGCCAAGGTGGAGGACGTCCTTGAGCATCTTTGAAGCTCTCTCCATATGTCTGGGGCCTACTCCATCTTAATCCTAGGTCCCATGTGTGAATAACAAGCCCGCGAAGACATTGTAATAATATATTTGTACCTTCAGTCAAATAATGACATGGACATGTGGAACCAAGTGAATTATACAATAAATAATTATACAAATGGAGAAATAAATTCACCTTATGACCAATGTTCGTGTCCGATGGTGTCATGTTCTCATCAGTCCCTATCCGGCGGCATCCCAGGTAAGTCATCCGGAAAAACATCGGCATACTCACATACCACCGGAATGTCTTTTAGTTGTGTTTCTACCATGGTGTAAGCACAAGCATTGGCACATTCCCGGTGTGGCAGATATAGTGCACTAGGGCCATGTGTAGGCGAGTTTATTTCCACAACCCTTTCAGCAACATCTAGCACAACCTTATGTTGAGTCATCCAATTTGCCCCCAAAATAATATAAATCCCTTCCAACCCAAGCAGAATTAAATCAGTAGGAAACACTTTACTACCCAGCCTGATTGGTACTTTTTGAGTGACTTGGTTGGATGCTATTTTACCTCCCGCTGTTGATATCACATATGCTGATTTGGTGTGATAAGATTTTAACCCACATTTTGAATGAAATCTTGTACTCATAAAACTATGTGTTGCCCCGGAATCAAACAATATCACAGCAGGTTGGTTGTGGATAGGGAAGGTACCAGTCATGTCCGGTGCTCCGTCAGGTAGGTCAGCCAGGGTGGTGTAGTTGAGCCTTTCCTGCCTGACTTGGACACACTGCTGCTTGCCCTTGTTCTGCTAATTTCCAGGACGCTGGTTCTGTCGCTTGTTTTGTGGGCAGTCCTTGATGAAGTGACTGTTGCTGCCACACTTGAAGCATTGGTAGCCACCTCCAGGACGGAGAGGCTGCTGCACGTTTTGCCTCGGCGTCAGTTGCTGCTGTGGCGGTGGAGGGAAACGGGGCACACCCTGCTGTGGTGGCCTGGCAACCCATCATCCTCCCTGAGGCGCCCTTGGCTGTCCCTGTGGTGCAGCCGGGGGAACCAGGCGGAACCTCTGAGGCTGTCCACCAGAAGGTCCAGCGGGAGCCTTCCTCTTCTTCTCAGCCTTATGCACCATGTTAGCATCTTCCTGGGCAATGGCAATGTTCACAAGTTCACCATAGGTGGCGACTCGTGTAGTGGTCAGCTGGGCCTTGAGTTTGGTATTGAGGCCACGACGGAACCTCTCCATCTTCTTCACATCGGAGTCGGCATGATGACCCGCATAAGGACACAGACCATTGAAGGCCTGGGAGTACTGTAGCACAGTGCGGGTTCCCTGAGTCAGAGCCAGGAACTCAATCAACTTCCTTTCGACCAACCCAGCAGGAATGTGGTGGGCTTTGAAGGCAGTTTTGAACTTCTCCCACTCAATAACATGGTTCTCCTCCTGAAGGGCCAGGTAGTTCTCCCACCACAGGAGGGCTGTGCCACGGAGCCAAGAAGTCCTCATACCGGAGGGTGTGTAGCCAAGAAGTCCTCATACCGGGCCACATGAGGTGGAGGGGCACGCTGACCACCTTGCTGCTGCATCTGCTGCTGCATCATCTATTGCTGATGCTGCAGGTTGCGGAGAATCTTCGTCTGAGTGGCATACAGCTGTTGCCACGTTGGGGGTTGTTGCGGTGGCGGAGGTGGTGGTGGCTGCTGCCCTTCCGGTCCCTGCTGGTTAGCGTTGGATCCGCTAGCATCGTGACCGCTGCGAGTGATAGCTATCTGTTGTAGGTACTTGTATTAGCCACATTTCATAAGCTTGAATAAATCAATGACAAGATAGAACGTGGCAATATAATGAAGTTTACTGCGTAAGGATAACCTATCAGCAGGCAGTTTTGGAAGAAAAATCATATCTCCCAGTAGAAGTCAAGTTAGATGCCCAATTTGGTCAGTAGCTCGCAAATTTCATATTCTACAACTTTTATGTTTGGCTCAGAACCAAATTCAGGCTAGAACTAGGCCGAAAAATTCGAGTTTTAGTTCTCTGTTTTTACTGTTTTTCAGTAGGCCGAGCTGTAGTGTTTTGGTTGCCATTTTTATTTCGCTTAACCAATGGGGTTGAAATATGGTGAGCATTTCGTTTGACAAATTTGACAACTTTGTAGTTCAAGTCATAGCCCAGAAGTGAATGGAAAACACATTAATAATTAAAACAAGGATAGCTGCAGAATGTTTTCAGCCCAATCATTACAACCTTCATCAAGTTTTTGGGGCTCACAGATCCCATGCCAATAGATTACATGTTCAAAAGCTTAAAGGAAACTCAACTCCATCTAGCCTATTACATCATGAAACCAAAATTTAGGCTATGCGGAGGAGTAACTTGCTACCGCAACTTCTAGAAGTCGTCTAGGTTGTTAGCTGTAGCCTCGCTGCCCATGGGAGACGGTGGAGCTGGAAGGAGTGGCATGTCATCCTCTGTGTCCATGTCTGAATCAGGGGCTTCTCCTTCCCCATTCTCTCCACCCTCCTCAAGAAGGTGCTGAGCATCGTGGGCAGCTAGCATGGCATTGGCATGCTCCAAGACACCCTCACATTCTCAAGCTCATCCCTTTCTTGGGTCAGCTCGTTGTGGACATTGTTATGTGCTATGAGGAGGTCGGTCAACTGCCTCTCCAAATCTGCAATTATGCGTCCCTGGTGCTCACGTCTATGGACAAAGAGGTCCTCTCTACCCCAAGGTCACGGGCACGAACAGACATGTCAATGGCAAGGTTAAGTGCCTTATTTTGTGACCGCCCCAAAAGTGCTTGTAGCCGGTGATAAGCCCGGATCCATCTCATCAAGAGTGCGGCTGCAGCAACGGGGTTCTCTGCCACCCTCAAAGGTGAGCTGAGATAGTGCCTCATCCAATGAGCGTCGTCAGGCTGGACCGGTGGAAACAGTCCAAGGAGCTGATGCTCCACAAGGTCCTGGTTCTGGGCACAGAAGGAGCTGATCCCATTGAGAGCAGCTATCTCACAGGTGGTCTCCATATGATGCCCATGGACTTCCACACTCCATGTGGGAGAGCTGGGACACGGTGGGGGTTGGTGCACCACCAAACGCACTCGGGATCGAGTCACGCCACGGTCACGGAGGATGGTTCTCTCATATTGTGGCGGAGTTGGGTAATCAAGCGCCTGCAACACGGAGCAAAGGATGCTAGGATGTAACACCCTAAAAATGCCCTATTTAAAAATTTAGTAATCAATTAACTCTTTATATTCAAGTGCTCATAAATAATGTAGGAAAAATAAAATTTTGAATAATTAAAAGCAAATATAGGGTATAGAAACATTATTGTTGCATTCATGCTGGTGCATTTATTATTGACTGTTGAATTCAAATTTGAATTTGAATTTGAATTCAAATGAGTGTTTGAATAAAAGAAAAACCTTTTCTTTTTCTCTCTTTTTCCTTCTCCTTTTCAGCCCAGCAGCCCAACTCTTTTCCTCTTTCCCGCGCGGCCCAGCTCTCTCCCTTTTTCTTTCTTTTTCTTCCCGCAGCCCAGCCAACCTTCCTGCGCGGCCCATCTCCCCTTTCCTCCTTCGCGCGGCCCATCGCAGCTGCCCATCACTGCGCCAGCCCAGCTCCGCGCGCCTTTCTCCTCCGCCTGAGTCGCTGACCGCCCGGGCCCGCTCGTCAGCGCCGTCTTCTTCCTCCAGTCGGACCCGAGCGGGACTTCCGCGCCGCCGTGCCGCGCCCGGACTCCCCGGCTTGGAGCACACGCCGAGGCCACCTAGCCCCTATATAAGCCGCCGCCAAGCCCCGTGAATCCTTTGCCCCAAACCCTAGCCGCCAATCGAGCTGCGTAGCGCCGCCGTCGCTCAAACCCTAGAGCTTGAGCCGCCGTCGCTAACCCGCCGCCTCGCCACCCCATTGTCGCCGAGAGCCTGTCCAGGAGCTTCGCCGTGAGGTAAGCAACACGCCAGGCCCAAAAGCCCTCCTTTTCCCCGCTCTACAGTACGAGCACACGCTCGCCGGAGTGCCCGCTCCGCCGCCGTGCGTCGCCAGCCTCCACCTTTGGCCAACCTTCGAGAAAAACCCCCAAAATCGACTCCCCGTCGTCTCCTCTATCTCTAGGACCTACTGCGGCGAGAAAAGGAGCTTCCTAGCCCCCAGCCGAGCCAACTCCGGCGAGGTCACGGCCTAGCGCCGCCGTGCTCCGGTGACCCCCGCGCTAGATTTAATCTGAGCCGTTAGATTCAAAACCGACGGTTAGATTTAAAAGCCGATCTAAACCGAGCATGTTCACCGTGAACCCGTGAACCGCGGTTCAGGGCCGGTCCACGGTCCGGTCCACCTTGACGTCATGCTGACGTTAGCTATCAGCCGCCGTCGTGCTTGTTTTACAAAAGAGCCCCTCTGTTTTCTGAAAATCAACCCGCGGTCCAGCGCAGTTCAAAAGTATTTACAACCAAGTCCTTTTTCTTTCGGTTTAGCCCCTGCTCTTTTGAAAAATAGTGCCTGCCATCCCAGATGGCAGTTTTACCCCACAGCCCTCATGTTTTTATACGAAATTATATTTTAGGTCCCTGGTTTCTTTCAAAAACACCCCTGAAAGCCTAAAACCTTTACCAGCAAGCCCCTAGAGCCCGTTTTAAGCGTAGTTTCTCCGTTTTAACTCCGATTTGAGTGACTTTCGGGCTCATGTGTTTGTAGTGAAGCGTACAGTAACTGTAAAGCCTTCTTTTCATCTTTTGTTTATGTTTGGTGTATTGTTCTAATTAAATATCTTGTTTGCATGTATGTGTGGATGCTTGTGTGGTGATCGATGTGAGTAGTTGACGAGCCGTTCGAGTTCGCCGACGATCCCGTTCTCGAAGAGCAGTGCAGCAGTTCACTGAGGAAGGCAAGTATAACACGGACCATCCTTGTTACCTATACACCGATTAATCACATAAATCATATGCATGTGTCTAATACTGTTAACCACTAAGGATGTTCCTAGTCTTTACCTTATTCCTTGTTACCCGGGGTTTTATGCATTATGGTTAGTTTATGCTACGCGTTGCAACCAACATCTATTTTTAATGTCAATATCGAATTAATGGTTCACTTCAATGATGGTTAAAAGATGCTTTTTAGCAACATGGTTCGGGGAACTAGAGCATGTGCTGTGTGCTTTGTTCTAGTGTCTCTATAAGGTTTGGTCTAGGGAATTAGAACATGTGCTTTGTGCTTTGTTCTAATGTCTCTCCATAAGGTCCGGTTCTTAAAGCGACAACCCAGGAACCTGTTCGCCGCCGTTGGAACTATAATGGCTCTGGTCTTGGATAATTAGCTTGTACGTCTCTAGCTCGCCGGTGGTTACCGAAATGCGTATGTGGGGAACATTCGTGAGAGTATAGTTTGATCCATCGAGGACGGTTTTATCCGTTGGCTATGCCCCGTTAGGCAAAGTCCCGTGATGTAAGCGCCCGATGTACGGCAGCTTCACACGTTGCGATGATTGCGCTCTCGCTCTGGATGCCATTGACCCCCTCACGTTGCGCCCTGAGCGTACGTCAATCTCGATGCCTCGGGTTATGCTGCTTATGTTGAACCAAAACGGCTACTGTGCCGTTAGGGTGTTTTGTGAAAGTCCTCGTAACATAAGTTCTTTTGGATTTATGTGACCGGCGGGTAAAGGGCGAAACCTCTGCAGAGTGTTGATCTATCATGATAGTCGTGCTCACGGACACGAGCGGCCTAGATCCTTTTTGATTAGAAGATGATATTAGTGGTTGATGTTGGTTTGTTCTATAATCACTTATACCTTATTAATGGGTTTATACTTGGGTTCTACTCATTTGTAGTAAAATAGATGATAATAAAATGAAACAACTAAAAGTGCTACTGTAGTTCAACCGTGTCCAGCCTTTTGATCTTGCATAACCCGTGTTATACTTGTTAAGTAAGATGGTTTACTTACACTTGCAACTATTCAACAAAATCCCAGATGGGTAACAGATGGAGCAATGAATGATCAGTCGCTTGCTGAGTTTCCGGAGGATCTGCCGTACTTCTAGCTGTGTTCAACCAGTCGGTGTCCCTGTGGACTTGAGGCTCTACTAGTTATGAACGTTTAATAATATTAAGACTTCCGCTGTGTTATTTATTTAAGACTATGTCTTGTGTTAAACTCTGATATAAACTATTTTATTCGAGCATTGTGTTCTCTGTGATTCAATATTTGTAATCTATATGTGTTCTGTGGACATCCTGGGCACACATATGGAAGCATTCGGATTTCTTGGAAAACTGGGTGTTACAAAGTTGGTATCAGAGTTGTGCTGACTGTAGGATCACAGCTTAGATAGAACGGTCGATTAGAACCTTCTTAATCCTTGCTCTAAAAATTATTTTACCTCCTAGAGTTGAGTTTCTGTTGAAAAATGGTGTTCTATTCTACCTCTGTCCTTTTTGAAAATTTTCTAAGCTTTAATCTAAGGCCCTCCTCTAGTTTTCACTTCTATAGATGGCTCGATAGAAATAGATAGTCCGCAAGAGCACTGATGGCTACCTTCCACCCCGCATCGATGAGTACCCATTGGTGGCACGCAACCCGGATGCCTACGAGGAGCTTCTTAGGCAGTAGGTCGAAGAAGGGAACCCCGAGGAGCTAGAGACCGAGTCCGTGGAGTTAGAGCAACAACAAGAGAAGAATGAGGAGCTGCAGCACTAGTTGGAAGGACCTGCGCCATGCAGCCCAGAGTTCGGTGCACAGTCGCCACCACACAGAAGGACTCGATACAGTACCCTAGCTTACCGCACCACCATCGACCCTAAATGCTACCATAAGTTGTAATAGAGATCATATAGAACGTTTTCGGGTCCAAAACTAGTCTAAGAGTGTCGAGTCTTGTGTGAACCATGCCTTTAAATGCTTGAATGAATTGTCATTATGCTTATGTGTGATTTGGATCTTTGTAATGATTGTGAAGAGCGTGGATGAAAGTCCGCAATCATCTAGTATTGGACTAAGGTATAAGGTATTTAATGGGTAGATAGTTGGGTTCCTAACCTCTCCTTTGCACATCATCTCTTATCTTTCCTATCGCCTGAGTACCTTATCTTGTCAATGGATTGCTTCTGTTCTTGACACTGGTTCAAACATGACTGTGATTGTGAATGTTGGGATTTTGATTTGTGACAGATGGTTGGGACAAGAGGATCGACGGGTGGTGGCAATCAGAACCAGAACCAGAACCAGCCGCCCACCATGGAGGATCTGGTCCGCTTGCAGACACAGACGATGCAACAGTTGACTCAGGCCATAGCTTTGATGCAGCAGAACCTACAGAATCCACCTGTTCAGCCACCTCCCCAGCCCATCCAGGACAAGAGGGGAGAGTTCCTGAAGGGGCGCCCGCCAAAGTTCTCCCGCGCCAAGGACCCGATGGAAGCTGAAGACTGGATCAAGGCAGTGGAAAGACAGCTCGACATTGCTCAGTGTGATGACAGGGAGAAGGTGCTCTACGCCTCTGGACAGTTTGAAGGAGCCGCTCTCGACTGGTGGGTGGCATACCAATATGCGCAACCCGATCGCAACCAGATCACCTGGTAGCAGTTTAGTGACGACTTCCGTGCCCACCATGTGCCTGAGGGACTGACGGTCCTGAAGAAGAAAGAGTTCCTAGCCCTGACGCAGGAAGGAATGAGTGTCACTGCCTACCGTGACAAGTTCCTCAAGCTGGCCCGCTACGCGCCAGATGAGGTGTCGACAGACGAGAAGAGGCAAACTCGCTTCCGGAATGGACTCCAGGATGTTTTACAGCTGCAGTTGATGTGCATCACCTTCCCAACCTTCGGCGGACTGGTCGATGGTGCTCTGATGGTGGAGCACAAGCGCCGTGAGATTGAGGACAAGAAGAGAAAGTTCATGAACCAGCAATCTGGTAGCAACGTCCGCTCCCGCTACAATACCCAGCAGGTGAATCAGCAGCGCACTCAGGGACAGTCAAGCTTTCAGAACCGCGGCCAGAACCAGCAACGTCCCCAGTATACACCACCACAGCAGCAACAGCAGCGCTACCAGAACGTGCAGCAGAACACTCAGGCTTCACGCACCACCCAGGCTAACACCATTCCTGTCGGCCCAAGGGCGTGCTACCACTGTGGAGAACAGGGACATTACGCTAACTTTTGTCCCCGGAGGGTCCAGAACTCCACCGGTCAGAACAACAACCAGAAGGCAGGACCACAACTAGCTCAGAATGGGAATCAGCAGCAGGCACAGGGAAACCATGGCCAAAAGAACTACGCTAAGGGCAAGCTCAACCATGTGGGAGCAGAAACTGCAGAAGGAGCCACAGATGTGGTAGTCGGTACGTTTCCGGTCAACTCACAACCTGCTATAGTTTTGTTCGATTCTGGAGCTTCGCATGCTTTTATATCTGCTGATTTTGTGAAAAATAACTTGATGCTTATGCGACCTATGGGGAACACTATGTTAGTTAACTCACCAGGGGGAGAACTTCGGGCCACATTACATTGTCCTAATGTAGCAGTTAACATAAGGGGTAGACTTCTTAGCACACCCTATAGTCCTAAATTCTATCGGGATGGATCTGATTTTGGGAATGAGCTGGCTAGCAAAGTATGATGCCGTCATACAGTGTTCTAAGCGTGCAGTTCAGTTAGTGGCTCCATCAGGGGAGAAGATTGAGTATCAAGCAACCAAAACCACAGAGCCCGGTCAGGTCAATCAGGCTGAAGGCACAGAGTTGAAGGACATTCTAGTGGTGAACGAGTATCCAGATGTGTTCCCAGATGAATTGCCAGGTATGCCTCCGGAACGTGAAGTTGAATTTGTTATTGAACTTATGCCTGGCACAGCACCCATAGCTAAAAGACCATATAGAATGGGGGTAAAAGAATTAAAGAAACTTAAAGAAGAATTGAGGGCCTTACTAACTAAGGGGTATATTCGTCCTAGTTCTTCGCCCTGGGGAGCTCCAGTGTTGTTTGTTGATAAGAAAGACAGGACGCAGAGGATGTGCATAGACTATCGAGCCCTCAATGAGGTCACCATCAAGAACAAGTACCCACTGCCAAGGATCGATGATCTCTTTGATCAATTGAGGGGAGCTTGTGTGTTCTCGAAGATCGATCTCAGATCAGGCTATCATCAGATGAGAATCCGGGTGACAGACATCCCTAAGACAGCTTTCACTACCCGGTATGGTTTATACGAGTTCACGGTTATGTCTTTTGGATTGACTAATGCACCGGCCTACTTCATGTATTTGATGAACAGCGTGTGCATGGATTATCTTGACAAGTTCGTCGTGGTGTTCATCGATGATATTATGGTTTTCTCCAAGAATGAGGAAGAGCATGAGGAACATTTGAGGTTAGTGATGCAGAGACTCCGAGAACATCAGTTGTATGCTAAGTTGAGCAAATGTGAATTCTGGCTGAAGGAGGTATCATTCTTGGGCCATGTGTTGTCAAATGGAGGTGTCGCAGTTGATCGCAAGAAGGTCAGGGATGTTCTCAACTGGATTCCACCGCAGAATGTCAGTGAGATCAGGAGTTTTCTCGGAATGGCAGGCTACTATCGGCGTTTTATTGAGGGATTCTCCAAGATTGCTAAGCCCTTGACATCATTACTAGAAAAGAATGCCAAGTTCGTGTGGACACCGCAGTGCCAAGCTAGTTTTGAGGAGTTGAAGAAAAGGCTGACCACTGCACCAGTATTGGTACTGCCAGATGTTACAAAGAGTTTTTCAGTGTATTGTGATGCGTCTCGCCAAGGATTGGGATGTGTACTCATGCAGGAGGGCAGAGTTGTGGCATATGCATCTAGACAGTTGAGGAGACATGAGCTGAACTATCCGACACATGATCTGGAATTGGCAGCCGTGGTACACGCATTGAAGATCTGGAGGCATTATTTGATTGGACACAGGTGCGACATCTATACCGACCATAAGAGCCTTAAGTACGTGTTCACGCAATCCGAGTTGAATATGAGGCAACATCGTTGGCTTCAGAAAATCAATGACTTTGAGCTGGAGATTCATTACCATCCAGGGAAGGCCAACTTGGTGGCCGATGCTTTGAGTAGAAAGAGCCATGCGAACGTGCTGCCGGGGCAGCATTTGCCGGAAGAGCTTAGTAGGGAATTTGAACGCTTGAACTTAGGTATGGTAGCCAACGTGACTGAGCTAGAAGTGGAGCCAACTCTTGAACAGGAGATCCGAAAAGGTCAATTGTAGGATGAGGAAATCATGGAATTGATAAAGAAGGTTGGGACAGATAAAGCGCCAGGATTCCGATTGGATGATCAAGGTACAGTGTGGTATGGTAACAGGATAGTGGTGCCGGATCAGCAGGATATCAAGGATGTTATCTTACGGGAAGCGCACGAGTCAGCATATTCCATTCACCCGGGAAGTACCAAGATGTACTTGGACCTCAAGGAAAGATTTTGGTGGTATGGTTTGAAGCGCGATGTTGCAGCACACGTAGCTCTTTGCGACGTATGCCAGAGAGTTAAGGCCGAACATCAGAGACCGGCAGGTTTGCTTCAGCCTAGTAAGATACCAGAGTGGAAATGGGAAGAAGTGGGTATGGATTTTATAACAGGATTGCCCCGCACACAGAAAGGTTATGACTCTATATGGGTGATAGTGGATCGATTGACGAAGGTGGCTCACTTTAATCCGGTAAAGACTACATATTCCGGTGCCAAACTAGCAGAGTTGTATATGGAGCGGATTGTATGTTTGCATGGTGTACCGAAGAAGATAGTGTCAGACCGAGGCAGTCAGTTTACGTCACACTTTTGGCGCAAGTTACATGAGTCCATGGATACTAAGCTTCACTTCAGTTCCGCTTACCATCCGCAGACAGACGGTCAGACCGAGAGGACGAATCAGATACTGGAGGATATGTTGAGGGCATGTGCATTACAGTATGGGAGTAGTTGGGAGAAGAGTTTGTGATATGCAGAGTTCTCGTACAACAACAGCTACCAGCAGAGTCTCAAGATGTCCCCGTTTGAGGCATTGTATGGAAGGAAGTGCAGTGTGACATCTCTGATGTCAAAAGAATTAAAAAGTGCAATTAAAATCAATACAACAGGGAATTGGGTTGAAATTCAAAAATTCGTCAAAAATTCAATTATAATTCAAAAACAAGGGTTGTTTGGCACCCAACTAAAACTTAAACATCTCGGACAGCCCTTCGCGACAACCTCGCCACGGCGTTCGCGCCGATCGGTGACCCTCGAGCGGGAATGTCCGTCACGATCGAGGTTAGCCGTAAAAATCCGTCCCGATCGAGCTATGTCCGTGACGATCGAGCCTAGTCAGTATGTCCGTGACGATCGAGCTATGACCGTGACGATCGAGCCTAGCCGGTAGTTTCCGTCACGATTCGAGGCTGCACGACAGGACCCTCGAGGCCCCGCCGTCCGTCGCGCTCGAGGCTCCGCAGCCAAGCTCGAGGGCTCACCCTCGAGCGACGTTCCGTCACCCTCGAGGCTCCGCAGCCAAGCTCGAGGACTCACCCTCGAGCGACGTTCCGTCACGCTCGAGGCTTCGCAGCCAAGCTCGAGGGGGGCACTCACCCTCGAGTGGCGTTTCCGACCATTCGAGGCTCGGCAAGCTCGAGCTTGCGGTTCAAGCTCGAAGCGCCGTAGCGCCTGGTCGAAGTGCCCGGTCCAAGCTCGGAAGTTGTGTCCCGCACCTCAAACTCCAACTTTTAATTTTACACGTTTCGAAGTTCAGCTCAAATTTTTGGAGAAAGTTCAAAAGGGGCAAAGAGCTCCACGGGGCTGCCAGCTCGCCCCTGGCGCGCTCTGCTCCGGCCGGAGTCCGGCCGCCACGTGGCCGGCGTGTGGCGGAGACCGCGTCGGGTCGGCCGAGCTGTGGCGGCAGCTAGCTTTTGTCCTCACGCGTTTGTCCAAGCCTTCCGTACCGTCACTTCGCGGGCGACGGCGCACTGCTGCCTCGCGCCGCGGAGCGCCATCATGGCAAGCTCGCTCGGCACTGGTCGCAGCCGCGCAGCGCCGCCCGCAGTCGCGATGCTCGCTCGCTACGCGCCAAGGAGCACTGTGGAGGATCCCCAGCGATCACGCCACAATCTTCCTCGCCCAATCGTGTCGCGCGCGCTCTGTTCGAGCTCGCCGCGCCATCAATGGCGACCGCGACAGCCACCCACGCGCTCGCACGCTCCCGAGGCCGCACAGTGCCTCCCTTGCGTGCCCAAGCACTCCACCGCGCACTCCCACCCCTCCTCTCACTCGCTCACTTGGTCATTTCCACTTCCCCGCGCTCGCTCGGTCTTCTTCCTCCTCGCGACGCGCAAGCCGAACCCAAGCTCTTCGCGAAATTCCTCGTCCACGCTCCACCATTCCCCAATCCATCCCGCACGGAGCTAGTCCACTCCACCAGCTCCAAAACCCCCAACTTTCCCCAAGCTATTGTCCCTTCTCCGGCGAGAATTTGCGATTTCCCCAAATCGCGAATTCCGGCCGTCGAAGCACCCGCACGTCGAGACCCTACTCCGAGCCGTCCCCGAGCTTCCTCGAGCACGCCATTAGCTTCCCCAAGCTCTGCTGGTGCTCAAGGACCTCTCCCCCCTCCGCGAACGACCCCGAGCTCGCCGGCGTAGAAGCCGCGGCGGCCGCGCCGCCACCACCTCGTCGCCGGCGAAACTCCGACCATCCCCGGCCTCCCAACCGTCCCCAAACGACTCGTGGTGAGCCCAGGAATCTTTTCCCCCTCTTCCCCGAGCCCAGTTCGCCGTGGTTTGCCCGGCGTAACTCCGGCGAGCTCCCGAGGGCCATTGTTCATCGTCTACCTCTTTCCAGGGTCTTTCGTGCAAAAGTGCAGGACCTGTTCGCGAAAGTTTGAAAGTTCTAGGGTTCTCGGTGAAAATAGATTCTTACCCTAGATTTGATTTTTCCCGAATCTTGTAAAATCGATTAAAAATCGTAGAAAAATCGGAAAAATGTGCAAAAAATACTCTCTGGAATCGTTAGAGTCTAAACTACAATCTCTATTAGACATGTTATTGCTTTTAGTGAACTGTTATTGAATTAAAAATCAAACTAGGAAAACCTAAAGTTGTGCACCATTTCAAATCCATAGCTCCGCTGGGGTTGAGCTTTGGGTATGTTGTGCATATAGGCTTTGGACAGCTTGTGTCCAAAGGAGACTCAAAAATATGATGTGTAGCTCTAGTTATAGATTTAAATGTGTTTTCTGACTTTCTGCAGTAAAGAAATTGTTAAAAATAAATTGTGCAGCGAAAAATCATCATTTTGCTCCTGAGAACTTAAAACTTGTTAACACACATGTTAAAAATGAAAAACTTAATTTTTGCTCTGTTTAGAATGGCAAATAATTAAATATGTGTTTTTGGATAGAAAAATAATGAGGACTACCCAAGGGTTATTTTGAGCCACCACTTGGCCAGAGCCCTCCTCATGATATTGCTTAGCCTTGGTAGGAAGATCTCCTGAAATAGATGAAATTTCAATTTATTATGCCTTTAATTCACTTCCTGCAGCTAGCTGTTTATAGATTTTTAATAAATTATGTGTAACTCGAAATTAGCTAAATTTTGGAGTGAGCTTAGCTCTTATACTCCAGTAGCTGTCATAAAGTTTATAGCTAAAATTAATGAACAGAAAGGGAGAAATAAAAATGGAAAGGAATCTAGATGGAAATCGGATTATATAAAGAGAATAACCTTTTCGGATTAAATTAGTTAGAGTAAAATGAATAACTTAAAATCCCAAAACAGCCACCCTGTTTTGTGAAGAAACAACTAGAATTCTTTTATATATGTACACAATCACCATCGAATTCAACTAAAACCTTTTTCACCACCAACACTTGCTTTTGTGAAGAGAATACAAGTATCTAAGTATGTCTAGGTGAATATGGCCTTCAAGGCCCTAGTCTTAGCATCAAAAGGGCAGCCGCCTTAAAACTTATGCATATCATGTAGAAGGCGTTCTTCCGGACGGCGACTACACCCTCGTCCCCGCAGAAGAGGAGCAAGTTCCGGAGCCCGACGCCGGTGCAGACGTGACCAACGCAGGAGCTAACTCTCAGCCCGAGCAGGAAGGCAAGCCCCGGAGCATGACCTAACTCTCACTAAATTATGCACTTGAATTCTCTATGTTTGTGCATTACGTTTCTAGGAGTTGATTGAATACCATAGCTGCAATATTTTCCTAGTGCCTATGACTTGCAATACTAGTATGAAAGGATCGGTAGAGCATTGCTATAGGTTCGTTACAAGTCGAGTGATTTCCTGTCACTCGCGAGATATAGGAATTGCTTGTCTTTACTTATGTTGGAATCATAAGGATTGACGGGCGGGATGATAGATGTAGATCTCCCGTCCGTGTTTGATAATTGGTTAAGGTCGGAAGGTGTGGATACTAAGTCAAGTTTTTGAACGTACCACATGCATGCCGGTATATGGGAGCCGGTAAGCCCGGTACCAGATTGAAGCAGCTAGGGCCGATAGCCATCTCTCCTTGGAAACTTTGTTTTCCCTTGCCGTACACTCGTGGATGTATGCGTGATGCTGTGAGTGAAGCAGTAAACCTTCATCCTAAGGAAGTGGACCCGGTTCCGAATTGTGGATCGATGGGAAAGGTTGGGAAATGCTTGTACCTTTTATCGCAAGCAGAGTATCCGTGTGTGTTGGGTTTCCCCTGGCCAGGTAGCACAAATTCGGTTCGAACTGTCCGCTTCTCGCGGTTAATGAGACTGCTTGACCGTCAGGCCACATCGAGTAATAAGTGGAATTTGAGATTATGAAATTGTTCTATGAATTAAATTGTATTGCTACACTTGTATGCTTAGAGAGGATGCTAATCTAGAATGGTTAAATTTATTAGAATATGGTGCTAAAACTTGAAAGCAAGGATCTACTTTTAGTTGCTTTTTGGCAAACAAACCCACCAGCCAAAAGCCTTTCATTGTCTAGATGTCGGTGATGTAGTTTTCACCCGACGGGTAAGCCTTGCTGAGTATTAGTATACTCAGCCTTGCTTGTGGCACTATTTTACAGGTATAATTCTGGATGTGGATGCTATGACTTGGCCTACCCAGGTTCCACCTGGCTGGCACATCGAATGGGTCCCGTCCTCCGGCGAGGATCGGGAGGAGTAGCTTCGTGGCAGGCTTCATCACGGAGTTACCTGTTTCGTCGTTAGATTATTTACTTCCGCTGCAATGAACTCTAATTTCAGTTATGTTGAACTTTAGATTCCGCTGCAAGACTTGTGTACTCTGATTTTAAAATTTGCACTCGGTTTGTAATAACTACTTCTCTATGTGTGTAAGTTAATTTGTGGAATGTTGTAATCTCTGGAACTCACCTTCGTGTGGGCCTGCTGCTGTTACGATCTAGTTAAGTACGTGGTTTAATCGGGTTTAATCCGACGGCGCTCCAGCTTATTCCGGATTAAGTGCCTGACTACGTGATTAGTGGTCTGAGGGTACTTAACTTGGAATAATTTCGGAGTGGTCCGCCACAGCTGGCATCAGAGCCGAAACAGCAGCCCGGAGAGAGCAACAAACCTTTAATAAACGATTTTTGAATAAAACTTGCCAACTCGTGCTTCCGATGCGTTTTGCAAAGGAAAGTTAAGTTAGGACCGTTAAGGATGTTACCTAGAGCGTGAAGCCTATGTGGGTTAAGGGATCACGTTATGGTAGGTGGCAGATAGTATATTATGCTAACTTCCAGCACATTTCATTCTGTCATTTACTTTCCGCAATGGTGGGCGCAAGGTACGGCGATTGCTGTAACGTACCACGGCACTATATGAAAATATAGTGGCGGCACATAGTCAATACGCTGTGATGGCGTATGAAAATAGAATAGGATGGTGGGCGCAAGGTACGGCGATTGCTGTAGCGTACCACGGCATCATATGCAAATATGATGGCGGCACAAAGTCAATACGCTATGTCAATAGCGTATGAAACTGTCAATATGTTGCCTCGGTGACATATGAACATTGCCCGTTCAATGTTAAACGTTCGGGTGCCACCTCTATAGTGGGTGGTAATGTATGGAGACGCTTTCGTGAGTGCTGGCACGAAAGGTTGATTATATATGCTCTGGAATGGAATTTTCTGCAGGTACACTAACCGCGATTTCGTACGTTGAAACGGATAGAGAATTCCGACTAGTTACTATAAGGAGAGACGAATATTGCCTAGCCACCGGCACTAACTTCGTAAGCCAAAAGTCTATTGGCGTGTGTGTTGTGAGATCGAATAGGCCGCTCATGCATTACATCTCACTGAAATAATATCGATTTGTAACACGTGAACCAAAACGAACCGTCGTCAAAGAAATTGAAATCACAACCCAAAACTCCTGCTGGGAACAATCTGTTTGCACCCTTATTTCGAAACTGAAAACGTTGTCAAATGAAAAAGTGTTCAACATGAAAGTTGTCATAGGTGTTATCTAGTTTGTACTGTAGAAATTTCAACCAATTTGGTTCAGTAGAATAAGAGTTATGCTTAAAATGGTAACCCCCTTGTCTGCTGGAATTTCTGGGAACAACAGATTAGAAAATGGACTTTGGCAAAGTTTCTGCTAGAGGCTTAAAAGCGAAAGTTGTCACAAATTTTGTCTAGTTTATGCTGTCCAAATTTCCACAAATTTGGTTCAGCCAATTAAAAGTTATGCTCAAAATACCACTTCCTGTCTGCTGGAATTTCAGCAGAGAGTTAATTAAAAGATTGGGATTTTTGCGCCACCTAGGTCACTCGTTCTGTTTTTGGGTTGAACTAAAAAGTTATTGGAAGTTATCTGAACTGTATTATGGTCAAGTTGGGTAATGGTTGGGTTTGTAGGTTTTGAGCTATGAAATTTTCCTACTCTGTCCATAATCTGATTACTCTCTTTAAATATATGTCGGTTCTCCCTTTAATTTTGATGTCTATATTGCTGCCGCCTCACTTGTAGCTAGCTCTGTTGTGGCATGTCTAATTTTCAACACTTAAGTAAGCTGCAATTAAGTTAAGAAAGACAAGACTTTTGGACAAGTAGAACTCGATATATGAACCTAATACCGACTTCCTGTCTTGCTGAAAATTCTGGGGGCAGCCAGTGCAAAAATGTATTTTTGCACCATGAACCTCAAATTTGACGAAATGATGAACAGTAACCTTATACACAAACATGTCAAAAACGCTCTGGTGAATTTTGAGAATTTTTGGTTTACTCAAGATGGAGTTATGAAGCCTTAAGGTTGCGGCCGGAAATATTGGATTCCTAATATCTAATGCATATCCTTCAACATGATTTTGTCAAAATTTTACCACCTGAAGATGGTCTTCTAGGATGTAAGCTGGTTGCCAAAGTTAATTTGAAATTTATAATGGAGACACCCACAAAAGTTCAGCCCCAAGGGAATAAGGAAACTAGAGTTATAGGCAGAATTATAAAGTTCGGTGTGCTGAAAATCCATCTAAACCGAGAAGCCTAGATTGAAAGTTTTGACCACACTTAATCACTAGGTCAGCGTCTGAGAGGCAAACCAATGCGTAGATTACCAAATTCCTACTAACTGGCCAAGGACGAGAAATTTTGGATGCTGGAGCTAGGAGCTATGAATTCTCTCCTACGGAAACACAATCTGTCCAGAGTAATTCTTCTATAATTTTAATCTCTAATATCCTCCACATCTACGCTACCATAAGACACCTGTCCCAAAGCAAGGCAATATGGACTACTTCAATCCATTCTCTTTGTCCTAACCCTTCTAGACACTTGATCCACGTATGAAATAGGAGAATGTAATGACTTTGGATCAGCACGTGCTTCTTCCTTGGGCGTAATCATTAAATTAATACGTTAGTTAAGGGTGGATCAAGAACTTTGAACTTAGAAGGAGTATATGGATATGCAATGACTTGAACCAATCATGTAAATGTAGAGGTGTCAAGTATAACAATGTCCTATTACATGATGTGTAGGATCCGAACCCTCGACCTCCCTTAATGCTCGATTGAATACACCTCAATTCTCACACCTTGAGCGAATTGTTATCACTAACTCTCACATGCCGCGTGATTTTGATCACCCGCCACTCTCGACTTTTGGTCCCCTATACTCAACTACCTTGATTTCTTGATCCTTGAATCCTTGTTTTATTCTTGCTCAAGGAAATAAAAATAAATGAGAACAAGACATAAGTTCGGTCAAGGTCACATCTGTATGCATAAAGGTTATCCGTACCTTCTTCATGCAATGGAATCATTCCGAGTAATTCATGTGCATGGGCATTGCATACCATTACCATGTCAATTGCACCATGAAAATCTTTTGGTACCTAACCACATGTGCATCTAACCCATGAGTGCTTCTTCCTCCTGGTGTCAATTGGATTGTCCCCTCTGAATTTATTGTGGTATTGTATTCCCTAACCTATGGTGCCGTGATGGAACCTAGGACCTCGTGTGTGCGCTGCAGCCACACGCTTGAGTCACTTGGGGCACACTGGTATCTTGGTATGTGGGAATATGACCCGCAAAAGACCTTTATTGACAACCCAAATCGATACTTCCTTACTCTCCCTAATTGTTCCGCAATGATGAATTTTAATTATGTGGTGTGAGGTCTACTAACTTGCATCACGGCATGTACGTCATACTCTCATAAGCATACGCACCATACGCTCATGTGCACGTGCATCATATCATGTGCACCTCATCATGAACATGCCATGTATACCATGGTAAAGTGCATAAGTTTGGCAATTTAGCAATTAAGATAAAAATTTGAGCAAGAATTTTCCAAAATTTCCATACCACACCACCTTTTCTAGGTGTGTTCCCTCATTGCCATAAGTAGATCTTTTATTGCCCCATCCGTGTTGTTCCTCTTAGCTCATCTTAGAAATTGGGCGGCAACCCCGTGTAACGTCATGCCATGATCGTTTAGTATGATATGGGCTAGTTTTAAAAATCTTTTGAGCACTCTTGTCATCTCATAACCTCGTTGTTCATTAACCCTCCCCAGAGTTTATTCCTAGTTCTTGTTGATATAAAAGTGGGTAAATCATTGATTAATTAAGACCTACAGTTGGTTAAGCGTCTTGCCTACGACTAGCTATAGTCTCAAAAGATCACCTTTGCCTACTGTTTCTCCCACCATCACCGCAGGGTCTCAAGGGCCAGTTTGACCCCCTCCGTATCCGTGCGTCGTGTGCTCTGCCCCGTTTACCAGTCCACTATCACCTTCGTCGTTTTTCCCTACCGCGGCTGGTCAACACTACCCCAGTTGCCGTCGTACCATCGTCCCGTCACCCAGGGAATCTCATTGCCGGCCCTACCTCCTGCTCTCGACACACCACTATCGCTGTTCCGCCCCGGCTGTCGATAAATGCAGCCTCTCCTATGGCTGCCATCACTCCATGGTGCTCCACTTGAGTCACACCACTCCATCGCTCTCGCCTCTCTTCGGCGACCTCCACGGTACCCAAGCTGCCCATTCCCAACCGTGTCCTCCATTCTTGGACAAGCAAACTCTGCCTCCACCTCTTCGTAAAGCCATGAGGAAGTTCCCCTCTCGGCAACCCACCTTGACGTTTAACCAAGATCCACGGCACCAACTTCATCGAAGGAGGAGTTCGCGCAGAAGTCACCGGAGGATTCCGCAAGAATTAAGTCGACGAACAAGGAAGGATTCGACTTTTGACACCATCCATGGCTTGCCCCTTCTTTCCCCCGATTGGCCCTGGTGTTCACTGGACAATAGTGGTGTATTATTTTTGTTTTGTATGCCAAATCTTGATGCTCTTACTTTTCCATATCTACATTCATCGCCCGCACCCACATGAACGACGTTGATGTTATATCGGAGGTCTGGAATCAGTTATCATCTCTGAGCAGCAAACCTGTAAGAACTTGGGTGCGTTGTATCTGCGTTTCTTTGGCCAACACACCTTCCTTCTAATGAAATGTCCACCTTTCCTCCCTGTGCGAATCTCGGGACGAGATTCCTTTTAAGGGGGGTAGGCTGTGACATCTCTGATGTCAAAAGAATTAAAAAGTGCAATTAAAATCAATACAACAGGGAATTGGGTTGAAATTCAAAAATTCGTCAAAAATTCAATTATAATTCAAAAACAAGGGTTGTTTGGCACCCAACTAAAACTTAAACATCTCGGACAGCCCTTCGCGACAACCTCGCCACGGCGTTCGCGCCGATCGGTGACCCTCGAGCGGGAATGTCCGTCACGATCGAGGTTAGCCGTAAAAATCCGTCCCGATCGAGCTATGTCCGTGACGATCGAGCCTAGTCAGTATGTCCGTGACGATCGAGCTATGACCGTGACGATCGAGCCTAGCCGTAGTTTCCGTCACGATTCGAGGCTGCACGACAGGACCCTCGAGGCCCCGCCGTCCGTCGCGCTCGAGGCTCCGCAGCCAAGCTCGAGGGCTCACCCTCGAGCGACGTTCCGTCACCCTCGAGGCTCCGCAGCCAAGCTCGAGGACTCACCCTCGAGCGACGTTCCGTCACGCTCGAGGCTTCGCAGCCAAGCTCGAGGGGGCACTCACCCTCGAGTGGCGTTTCCGACCATTCGAGGCTCGGCAAGCTCGAGCTTGCGGTTCAAGCTCGAAGCGCCGTAGCGCCTGGTCGAAAGTGCCCGGTCCAAGCTCGGAAGTTGTGTCCCGCACCTCAAACTCCAACTTTTTAATTTTACACGTTTCGAAGTTCAGCTCAAATTTTTTGGAGAAAGTTCAAAAGGGGCAAAGAGCTCCACGGGGCTGCCAGCTCGCCCCTGGCGCGCTCTGCTCCGGCCGGAGTCCGGCCGCCACGTGGCCGGCGTGTGGCGGAGGACCGCGTCGGGTCGGCCAGAGCTGTGGCGGCAGCTAGCTTTTGTCCTCACGCGTTTGTCCAAGCCTTCCGTACCGTCACTTCGCGGGCGACGGCGCACTGCTGCCTCGCGCCGCGGAGCGCCATCATGGCAAGCTCGCTCGGCACTGGTCGCAAGCCGCGCAGCGCCGCCCCGCTAGTCGCGATGCTCGCTCGCTACGCGCCAAGGAGCACTGTGGAGGATCCCCAGCGATCACGCCACAACTTCCTCGCCCAATCGTGTCTGCGCGCGCTTCTGTTCGAGCTCGCCGCGCCATCAATGGCGACCGCGACAGCCACCCACGCGCTCGCACGCTCCCGAGGCCGCACAGTGCCTCCCTGCGTGCCCCAAGCACTCCACCGCGCACTCCCACCCCTCCTCTCACTCGCTCACTTGGTCATTTCCACTTCCCCCGCGCTCGCTCGGGTCTTCTTCCTCCTCGCGACGCGCAAGCCGAACCCAAGCTTCTTCGCGAAATTCCTCGTCCACGGCTCCACCATTCCCCAATCCATCCCGCACGGAGGCTAGTCCAACTCCAACCAGCTCCAAAACCCCCAACTTTCCCCAAGCTATTGTCCCTTCTCCGGCGAGAATTTGCGATTTCCCCAAATCGAGAATTTCCGGGCCGTCGAAGCACCCGCACGTCGAGACCCTACTCCGGAAGCCGTCCCCGAGCTTCCTCGAGCACGCCATTTAGCTTCCCCAAGCTCTGCTGGTGCTCAAGGACCTCTCCCCCCTCCGCGAACGACCCCGAGCTCGCCGGCGTAGGAAGCCGCGGCGGCCGCGCCGCCACCACCTACGTCGCCGGCGAAACTTCCGACCATCCCCGGCCTCCCAACCGTCCCCAAACGACTCGTGGTGAGCCCAGGAATCTTTCCCCCTCTTCCCCGAGCCCAGTTCGCCGTGGTTTGCCCGGCGTAACTCCGGCGAGCTCCCGAGCCATTGTTCATCGTCTACCTCTTTCCAGGGTCTTTCGTGCAAAAGTGCAGGACCTGTTCGCCGAAAGTTTGAAAGTTCTAGGGTTCTCGGTGAAAATAGATTCTTACCCTAGATTTGATTTTTCCCGAATCTTGTAAAAATCGATTAAAAATCGTAGAAAAATCGGGAAAAAATGTGCAAAAAATACTCTCTTGGAATCGTAGAGTCCTAAACTACAATCTCTATTAGGACATGTTATTGCTTTTAGTGAACTGTTATTGAATTAAAAATCAAACTAGGAAAACCTAAAGTTGTGCACCATTTCAAATCCATAGCTCCCGCTGGGGTGACTTTGGGTATGTTGTGCATATAGGCTTTGGACAGCTTGTGTCCAAAGGAGATCAAAAATTGATGTGTAGCTCTAGTTATAGATTTAAATGTGTTTTCTGACTTTCTGCAGTAAAGAAATGTAAAAATAAATTGTGCCAGCGAAAAATCATCATTTTGCTCCTGAGAACTTTAAAACTTGTTAACAACATGTTAAAAATGAAAAACTTAATTTTTGCTCTGTTCTAGAATGGCAAATAATAATTAAAATGTGTTTTTGGATAGAAAAATATGAGGACTACCCCAAGGGTTATTTTGAGCCACCACTTGGGCCAGAGCCCTCCTCATGATATTGCTTAGCCTTGGTAGGAAGATCTCCCTTGAAATAGATGAAATTTCAATTTATTATGCCTTTAATTCACTTCCTGCAGCTAGCTGTTATAGATTTTTAATAAATTATGTGTAACTCGAAAATTAGCTTAAATTTGGAGTGAGCTTAGCTCTTATACTCCAGTAGCTGTCATAAAGTTTATAGCTAAAATTAATGAACAGAAAGGAGAAATAAAATGGAAAGGAATCTAGATGGAAATCGGATTATATAAAGAGAATAACCCTTTTCGCGATTAAATTAGTTAGAGTAAACATGAATAACTTTAAAATCCCAAAACAGCCACCCCGTGTTTTGTGAGAGAAACAACTAGAATTCTTTTATATATGTACACAATCACCATCGAATTCAACTAAAACCTTTTTCACCACCAACACTTGCTTTTGTGAAGAGATACAAGTATCTAAGTTATGTCTAGGTGAATATGGCCTTCAAGGCCCTAGTCTTAGCATCAAAAGGGCAAGCCGCCTTAAAACTTATGCATATCATGTAGAAGGCGTTCTTCCGGACGGCGACTACACCCTCGTCCCCGCAGAAGAGGAGCAAGTTCCGGAGCCCCGACGCTGGTGCAGACGTGACCAACGCAGGAGCTAACTCTTCAAGCCCGAGGCAGGAAGGCAAGCCCCGGAGCATTGACCTAACTTCACTAATTATGCACTTGAATTCTCTATGTTTGTGCATTACGTTTCTAGGAGTTGATTGAATACCATAGCTGCAATATTTTTCCTAGTGCTATGACTTGCCAATACTAGTATGAAAGGATCGGTAGAGCATTGCTATAGGTTCGTTACAAGTCGAGTGATTTCCTGGTTTCCACTCGCGGAGGGATATAGGGAATTCGCTTGTCGTTTACTTATGTTGGAATCATAAGGATTGGACGGGCGGGTGAATAGATGATAGATCTTCCCGTCCGTGTTTGGATAATGGTTAAGGATCGGTAGTGGGGATACTAAGTCAAGTTTGTTGAAACGTACACATGCATGCCTGGTCATATGGGAGCCGAGCCTAAGAGAAAACTAGGACGGGTACCAGATTGAAGCCAGGCTAGGGGCCGATAAGCCATCTCTCCTTGGAAAACTTTGTTTTCCCTTGCCGTACACTCGTGGATGTATGCGTGATGCTGTGAGTGAAGCAGTAAACCTTCATCCTAAGGAAGTGGACCCGGTTCCGAATTGTGGATCGATGGGAAAGGTTGGGAAATGCTTGTACCTTTTATCGCAAGCAGAGTATCCGTGTGTGTTGGGTTTCCCCTGGCCAGGTAGCACAAATTCGGTTCGAACTGTCCGCTTCTCGCGGTTAATGAGACTGCTTGACCGTCAGGCCACATCGAGTAATAAGTGGAATTTGAGATTATGAAATTGTTCTATGAATTAAATTGTATTGCTACACTTGTATGCTTAGAGAGGATGCTAATCTAGAATGGTTAAATTTATTAGAATATGGTGCTAAAACTTGAAAGCAGGGATCTACTTTTAGTTTGCTTTTGGCAAACAAACCCACCAGCCAAAAGCCTTTCATTGTCTAGATGTCGGTGATGTAGTTTTCACCCGACGGGTAAGCCTTGCTGAGTATTAGTATACTCAGCCTTGCTTGTGGCACTATTTTACAGGTATAATTCTGGATGTGGGATGCTATGACTTGGCCTACCCAGGTTCCACCTGGCTGGCACATCGAATGGGTCCCGTCCTCCGGCGAGGATCGGGAGGAGTAGCTTCGTGGCAGGCTTCATCACGGAGTTACCTGTTTCGTCGTTAGATTATTTACTTCCGCTGCAATGAACTCTAATTTCAGTTATGTTGAACTTTAGATTCCGCTGCAAGACTTGTGTACTC